>JBBPRK010000479.1:0-22431 GCA_038093075.1 Boletus patriciae | reverse complement strand
CAAACAGATACAGGGCAGTATATAAACCTGGCCTTACAGCCAGGTCTAATAACGAACTATCTTGTTCTCGTTCCCCCATCATCTCTACTCTGAGCTCACTCCCACTACGCTCAAGTAACTCCCTTGTCGTAACCAAGATACCTACCAAGAGTCCTAGTAAGTCTCCACTAGGATCGCACTCCCTTCCTGTCCCTGCGCAATCGAGGTCCTAGCGATCTCGATACCCTTCTCTCCCTCTGCAAAAGCAAAGTCAGGGTATAAAGTGGTATTGCAGTATATGTGTACAATAGAAATACATGTTCATCGCACCAACTACATACGGTACCTTAAAACATCTACCCTCAGGTCCTGTCCCAACGGTGAAAAGGTGTGAAATACGTCTGCGAGCTTGTCGTTGGACAATAAACTAGATGTATGCAGCCAGAGCCTGCGCGCCTGCGGGAATGATTGCATCCAAGGTGCACAATATGCCTGCATCACGTCTCGATAAGGATAACTTAGGATGGTCACCAATTTTAGCGACTCACGATATGATCGAGGTTATTCTCTGGTTTCAAAAGATGGAAAACTACGCTTTTGGCAGAGCAGATGCGCTCGTCTTCCGGCACCGTGTATACTACTTGATCACTGTTCTCATCCTCCAGAGTGACTCACAGCTCCTCCAGCTCCGGGAATTTCTCCGTACAGTCCATGAGTATGGGGAAGATGAGGTGTTGATCCCTCAAGGAACGCAGTCGAATGCAGAGTTTCGGGAATGGTGTTGGAACGTCCATAAAACGCATCAATGTGATTATCACCTCTGCTGTGGCATCCAGCGCTTTCAGCGAAGGGATGAGGGCACGAGGCCGTGGGTGCAACTTCACTCCGCTCGTAACATGACACTTGTCAGGTGAAATCCGTAGCTCTTGCACTTGGTGTTTCAGGAGGAAACTGATAAGGGTAGGGATGGGGCATTTGGCCTCTACTTCTAGGGTGGTGAGCTGAGGGAGTTTCAATGATGTCAAGAGTACTGTCCACTCTCCGGGCATCAAAGCAGTGTTGGTCAAGGTAAGGTGTTGAAGGGAGGCATTATGCAAAGCCGTTACAGTGAAAGACACAGTCCAGTGTGTGAAGAGCAGTGGAGAGTCAAAGCAGAGCACCCAAAGACTACTTGTGCAGGAGCCGAAGCGACCACTGAGTGAAGTTTGTATGCCTGGACATCTTCCACCACGGCAATGTAACTCCTGGCAACCTGATGCCCGAATACTCTCCAGGAAGGAAGGTAATCCCAGAGAGTCCTGTGTGGGGCCTGAATAGAGGGAGAGGTGCACTTTATGCACAGGCTCCAGTCCCATCAACGAATCAAAAAGAATTGACAGAGCATGAAACTGGTGATCACCTGTCCATCGCGAACCCCTAAACCAGAGAACACGCGGCACCCTGAATGAGTCTGTGCATCTCCAGACCAGGAGGGCTTCGCAGTCTTCATCTCCCAATATCATCCAATCGCCATCTTCCACACATAGACCAGCACCACCAAATATCAAACCTGTGAAGTAATGCACCACGGCAATTTCCAAGAGACACCTGCAAGCCTGTGAAAGCCTTCAGAGTGATTCCTGATCCAGTTCCTTGGCAATCAAAAGGATGAGTTTGGTTAGCAAACGCCCAAGAAAGCAAAGTCGTGAAGGGTTTGATTGTGATGGTTGTGAGTTCCCTCTTTCCAATGACAATGTGAATATGGTCTCATGTCTGCACAATCACTATACATGGATTAGTGCCCACGCAGTCAGGATGAGGGTGAACCTACTTGCGGATGTGCCTGGGCAATTTTTTTCATTGGTGGGGCCAATGACGCATCAACCTCGCCTTCAGCCTTGTGCTTGCTGAGTTGGATACATTGTTCGGCAGTGGACAGAGGTGGAGCTGAGGAGCCGAGGAAGTCATCACATGCAGGGGTGATTTTCTTTGTGGGGGGGGGGTGACACGGTTGGCTCATCCAAGGCTTGGCGCTTTCTGCTACTTGTGAAGGATCTAGCCAGTGCCCTCCATAACTGTTCCATAGACTCATTAACAGGTCATGGCAGGGGTATAGCATGACAGGACTCACTTCAAAGATCTCACAAACAGAACGGGGTGGTAGGCTGAGAATATTCCCCATGACTAGCCTAGTCGTGATGATGATAGAGGATTTTCAGAGGTCGTAGCACTGAAGAGTGAGCTGCTGCTCGTCTTAAGTATTTCATTGCATGCAATTCTCCTAATTGTTTCTGTCATTTCCGTACTATTGAACACTGTCACAATAATCATAGTCAATAGTAGTCGTCGCCATGGGTCCATTATACAATGAGTCACCTGGAGGGCACCCGCATTTGCTGATGTATTTGTCCCCTTCCTATTGAAGAGAACGTGGTGCAATCACAATAACCAGCGGACGACAAATCCAGTGCACTGCAGGAAGTGAGTGGCCCAAGGCATATTAAATGCCCTCCGTCATTACGGCCTCCTTTTTTAATGAATATGGGGGTGGGGGGCACAATAACACAGGGCACAATAGCCAGTTCCTGATGGGATGCCTGAGAAGACTAAGAAGACTGCAGTGTCTGCGTCTTTTGTCCAACCCCAAGGATACTCACTGGTGTTCAACACAGGCGAGGAGAAGAGAGTGACAACAACCGTCACCATGCACTCCGATAAAGACCACCAAGGCAAAAAACAAAGTTGGGAACACGGACAGTGATGAGGGAAGCTGACCGCAGTAAACCACACGGGAGTGATTATGATGAGGTGAAGGCGGTGCAAGACTCCAAACAAAGCCAGGAGATACTGCCTGTGGTATACCACAGACAGTTAATCCTCAGTCGGGGTGTGGAACATGATGCATACAATCTGATATGGCACTGTCAGTAGGAAGCCGCAGACAATGAGGAGAGGATACTCCCTCAAAACCAGTGAGTGAAGAGAAGACACTCTGCAGTGCTCAACACCGGTGGGTGGGGGATGATAATCATCATCTAGGGGCAACCAAGATGGCTCCACGGGGAAGTCAGGACACTATCCAGGGTATACCACAGGCAGTGAGGAGGGGAAAGGGATGACCAAGGCAACTCCACAGGGAAGTCAGGGAGAGACACTGTCCGTGGTATACCACGGGCAGGGAAAAGGGACAACCAAGACAATTCCACAGAGAAGTGAGGGAGACACTACCCATGGTACACCACAGACAGTGATGGGAAAGACTCCCCAGTGTTCAACACCGGGGAGTGAGTGAAGGGAGAACGGTCGTCACTTGGCTAAGTGACATTATTTGGTTGCACGTCCACTTACTAATTATAATGACGTGATGCCACCCGTCACCACTGTGACAGACGAGGTCCAGCTGCTCCCACTCATCAATTCCTCCCTGGTGTTGAACACTCAGGAGCATCTTCTCTTAGCTGTCCGCGGTTTACTGCAGACAGTCTGCCCTCCTCACTGCCAGTGGTGTACTACAGGTGGTGTCCCCCGGACACTCGTGGAGTTCCATTCTTCACCACCCAACAACCACTGGTGCAGTTATTCCCGATCATCACCAAGTTCTCCTTGTGCCCTGGTGTTGAACAGTCGGGAGCGTCTTCTCTTAACTGTCTGTGGTTTACTGCACACACTTTCCCTTCTCACCTGCCATGTTCCTGGTTGTATCTGCGACCATATTCATCACTCCTTGCTACTCACTTCTGAATCTCCAAACCGCCAGCACTCTCCTCTCCTGTGGTATACCATGGGTAGTGTCTTCCTCACTTCCCCATGTAGTCATCCTGGTTGTCCCTTCAAGTTCACCAACAATGATCATCATCGCTCTTCCCCACCTGCTGGTGTTTAACACTGCAGAATCTCTTTTCACTGGTATCGGCATCATCAGCGACGTCATCCTGTCAAATGGGTTACTTCATCCATTTCAATTCACACAGTAGAATTACCTTCTCTTAACTGTCCACAGTTTACTGCAGACATTCTCCCCTTCCCTCCTCACTGCCTGTGTCTCCCTGATTTCTCTGTGGAGTCGTCTTTCCCTTTCCCTCTCACTACCCATGGTATATCATGATATCTCCCTGACTTCCCTGTGGAGTCATCTTGGCCGTCCCCTTGCCGATGATGATTATCATCATCACTCTTCCCCACCCACCAGTGTATCCTTTCACTGCCCGAGGTTGTTCCCCCTCTACCTGCAGCAGTATTCCCTCCTTTACCCTGGATTGTTCGTCCCCCCATGGGGTATGACCTCATCTACCCTTTATCAGTGTTCAATACAAGTCTTGCTGTTTTTTCCCCCCGAAAGGCGGTGGTACAGTATATGTGTACATGCTCATTGCATCAATCGCTTACAAGTTGGGTCTATGCGACTCAGTTTGATCCCGACATAGAAAACGACCAGAGGCAAACACGGCTGCGAGAGTGGGTGGCAGACAACTCGAAGAACGTTCCCTCCTGGTATCACGGATCTATGCTGGTAACCAGTCCAAAAATTCGGGAGTGAAGTAGGATAGGATGAGCGTAGCGCCTGCAACGACTTTCAGTAAACCGGTGTCAACGCGCGGCTAAGCGGCTAAGACACCCACCAGCTCTAACCATACTTTCCGTGGTCTCAAACGCCAGGGCTTTGAGGTCATACACACCAGCCTTTGCACCCGCATGAACCATGGCAAATTCCCCGCTAACTTGGTAACACGCGATCGGGTGATCCGCCGCGAGCTGCGCTGCATCGGCGATGATGTCGAGATAGGGAAGCGCGGGTTTGACCATGATGATGTCGGCACCTTCGGCCACATCACGTTGCTACCCAGCAATCAACAAATGAGACACCGCGCGCTAGACGTAGACGAGAAAGCGCCCACAATAGCACGCCTCGCCAGGCCCTTGGCGGCAGAGGGGAGCTGATAGCACTTGCGATCCCCAAACGACGGGGCACTCCCAGCGGCGTCTCTGGACAAACGTACGACGCGCTGAGAACCGGGGGTACGATGTATGCGCGGGTCCTTACCTGAACGGGCCGTACAAACCACTCGCGAACTTGGCGGAATAGCTCATGAGGGTGCATCGGTTGCCGAAACCGGTGTTGATCAAGGTTCGCTTGATCGCTTGAACCCGCCCGTCCATCATATCGCTCGGTGCAACGCAGTGTGCGCCAGCGATCGCGTAGTTGAGAGCCACTTGGGCGAGACGTGCGACGGAGGGTCCGGTGTTGATTGTACTGTCGGGATTGAGGAGCCCACAGTGACCGTGTGACGTATACTCGCAGAGACACACATCACAGGCGATGTAGAGGTCGGGGAAGAGAGATCGAATCTTTTGGATGGCCTGAATGACGGGGCCATCGGGGTCGTCAGCTGGCGATCCACGTTCGTCCTGGCATGTGTCAGCGTTCGCAACGGAGCTGTGGATGAAGCGCGCACTTTTTGGCACTTGAGGGGGACACCGAAGAGGATGACGCTGCGTAGACCTTTCTGGACGAGCGGTCCTAGGAAGCCCTCGAGTTGGTTGACGCCCCATCGGCGCTGACCCGGAAGGGTAGGAATGACGACGCTGGCATCTGGGTCGTCTGTGATAAATATCGGGTACATGAACATGGATTTTGTGAGTTGACGGCGGTCTTGCCATGAACGGGAGAGAGGGTGTTGATACCCTCCCTGAAGGATAGAACTGATACAACATGTGTTGGATTCAGAACGTTGAACGAATAGGACGTATGCTCACGATATATCCATGTCAAGTGATATGTTTTAGGTCAAGCTCGTGGTAGTGTTGATCCGAGTAAGGAATTCACTCCGGTTCGAGAATCTTCGGATGCCGCCCTAGAGTTTTATGTAGAGTAGGTAGGCGAGTTGGCTGCTTCGCAATATATACACAGAGTAACACTGGTCCAAGAAAACAAATATGAAAGAAAAAGTCACTGCTTGATTTGCATCCGTGTGCCAAGATCTTCCGCCCATGGCAAAGCTACACACATCTTCTGCAACGACATGTCCCACCTTTCCTGGCATGACACAAACGAACGCGATTTAATACTACACCTGGACCGATCACCTCGCGTGGAAATTGACTCCGACGTGCCGCGCCGCGTCATGATGTACCTCGTAACGGTGGACACGTAGCAACTTGGCTGATGGAAACTTACACAGCGTATCGCACCAGAGCAGATGGGAAATAAGACATTTTGATGAACACCAGATTATCACCCGTGCGACGCGAAATCAGAAAGGTTTCTGATGGTCGTATGTAGTCTATGTAGGAGGATACCGAAGGTGAGATGGTAATTGTACATGCTACCGTATGCTGTCTCGCTGATTTGCAAAGTCTCGGTACCTACGAACGGAGAAATGGGACGATCCCAAATTGTTGGGAATTTGAGTCGAGACGACATTACGGCATAACCAACCTTTTTTTAAAGGGCTATTAATGGCCCCTGGTGAAACACTTGGGAGAGGCACAGCAGTTAATGGTGTACGTACAGCCTGCCTGCGGGGTATAACAAAGGAGTGGCAAGAACAATGGAAGAATGACTAGTTAGTGGAACAAAGGGCAGTGGAACAAAACAATGGTGGCACGTTGGTGGCAGAAGCCATTGCATCGGTGCGGGAGCAACCGATGTTTTCTGAGGTAGGCAAGGAGCGGGTGGCAACGGCGGGAGTACTACTATGGTACTGCAATTACCGCCCGGCGTCCGCGAAGACCGTGCGACGTAAGACGGGGTAGAATGACATTGTAGTCTTCAAGCTCCAGGTTACTTACAACTTCGAAAAACAGCAGCAGGGTCGGTGTAGTGACGGGGTTCTGACAGCGGCGGCGGACGGGGAACTGGTAGCCTCGTGTAACGTTGACGGGGACATGAACGGAGTCAAATTGCACGATCACGTGATGTTGTTGAGCCAGGTCCCACGCGATTGTGCCGTTTCGCCCTTAAACACGCGACGGCAGCCGTGTCGAACCCACCCTCCCTTTAATTTTGCCCCCCTGGACGACGACGACGACGACGACACGTTAAGTTATTCCACAGCGCATCGTCCCGCGTCGATGTCCGCAGCTATCCTGTCCACCCCGCCACAGCACATATCTGTATCCGCATCCTCGCGCGGTCGCACCATGCCCAGCTGCCGCGCAGCCCACTGCTCAACCCCGCCTCGCTTCTCTGCTGATTCCTCCTACGACTCACCCATGTTGACTCCGTCCCCGCTCAGACAACGGCCGTTCTCGCCACCCGTCCACGACCCAGAGCAGGACGACATCTTCCTCCAATCGCCCTTCAAGTCTCCCCCAGTGCACCGTCTATACTCTCACCGCGCACACAAACATCCTGTACCAATCGACGATGACGAGGGCAGCATCTTTCTGTCTCCCTCTTCCGCAGCCACATCCCCATTTTTCCCTCCCCCAACTTCACAGCCTCTCCGCACCCCCGTGAAAGAGCAACTCCGCTCCAAAGCTCGATCTGTGCTCAAGTCCAAGCAGCTCAACACCCAGTCTCAACTCCCATCCACCCCAGCAGTTCCTTGCACTGGCGTGGGTACGAAACGCAAATCATCGGCAGGCTTCTCGACCCCACTGCGGCACTCTGCTTCCACTCCTCTGTCCATCTCTGCCGCAAATGCAGATCCTGCTTCTGGAGTCGCATTCCACCGTCTCGCTCCTCTACCTGCACTCCGCTTCGGTATTCGCACACCGCAATCAAAGGCTGAAACGGAGGACTACCTAAAAGGGCAAGCGGAGTCGTTGAAGCGACTACGCATTCGCGATATGGAAAACTCGGATGAGGACTGGGGTGTCATAGAGGACGATGACTCGGCGTGCGAGGGGGAGGAACCCAATGACGTGGCAACAATATCTTTATCGAACAAGCTTCCTCTGCTGTCTCGTCGATCGAGGAATCAGTTGCGCAGTCCCCGAAAGCCACTAACCATCAAAGCTGTCCCACAGAAGGGGAGCACCCTCGACGAAGTGACCGAGGCAATATCGCCCGGGGGGCACATTCTGAAGAGACGGGCCCGCTCGAGACCCGTGTCGCTCGAGCTGCTCGGGAGCGTAAATCAAACACCATCACCCCCTGCTTCATCTTACGTATGTATTTTTCTTTATGAAAACGTCCGTCTCATTAAATCGTTTGGCCCGTCTATAGCCGGACACATCAAGTCCTAAGCATAAACGTCCACCGACCTCTCCGCCGGTCTCCTTTCCCTCACTGAGCCGGAATCGGACGTCCGTCGTTCACGGTGATCCACCTTTCCCAGCGAGCGACTCACCAATGCCGCGCAGACGGCTTACTGGTAGTAGTGGACCACATCCCTTCTTGCAGACGAACGCACCCAACACCGCACCCCGCGCACCTATGGCGCGTCTCCCGAGCACCGGCTCCGCGTCCCTTTTCTTTGGACCATCCATCCCTCAAACCGCGACAAAGACTCGTTCGCGTACAGCGTCAAATGCTGCCGCGTCATCGAAACCCCGCGTGAATGCGCATACATTGGTATCCAACAGACACAGTTATGCAGGATCCGAAACAATTGCTACATTTCCGTGGCGGTCTACCCTCAATATACCATCGCCGGATTCGTCGCCTATTTCATTACCTCGTGGCGGCCACGACGACGAAGATGACATGTTCTTTGAGCCGTGCGGTCCTCCGGAGACCTCATTCGTGCTCAACGTGACCAACGGCACCCCATCCCCCAGATCAAAGAAGAGCAGGAACATGCTTCCATCGAAATATAAGCCTCGTGATTCGGGCGTTGCCTTCAGTGACGACGAGGATGCGTCGCATAGTGCAGGCACATCGCTCTCAGCCGTGCCACATACTTCGACATCTGCCTCGTCCTTGAATTCGGATATCGGGGATGAGCTGATCACACCGGCCTTCATTCCTGGTCTTAATTCTGGTTGGCCGCCAGCATTTGTTGTGAGCGGTTCAGACGACAACTTCGGAACGAGCGACGGGGTGGACGTCGACGCATTCATCCTTCGGACGCTTGCAGCCGGCGGTAAACCTTCTGCCGAGGAATCAAAGAAGCCACCTGGTACACCGGTCAAGAAGCTCAAGAACGCACATCTCGGAGGAAACAGACCCTGGCAGAGCGCCGTGGCCGCTAAAGTAGGGTTTAACTTCGGAGGGCTGGACCTCGGAGCGGCGCCCGGCGGTAAAACGAAGAACGGACCCCGTAAGAGTTTACCCGCAGCATTTCCTCCGCTGGGTGCCAAGAAGGGGTCGGACTTGCAAGGTTCTGACGAGGACGAAGACGAGGAGAACAGCCCGAGCACGAGGAAAGAAGCGAACAAGTACGAAGGTCTTGGGCTCGGACGCCCACCTGTCTCGTGTGAACCCGCTGGGCCTGTTGTGCGGACACGTTGGCTGATGCGGCGAAGTAGCAGTGGCGCTTTCTCAAGTGGGAGCGAGACCTCCCTTGCAACTCCAACGCGGCGTAGCAAAGGTAAAAATCTTCATCGAGCTCTATTCAGATCCACCAACTGGATTCTGACGCACACGCAACCCGATGATTCAGATTGGCCCGTTCTGCCGCGTGTTCCGACGCATATATCCACAACCGCGACGACTCAACTACACATTCCTTCGGAGAAATCTGGTTCTCGATCCTCATCAAATAGTTCTGTGGTCACATTGAATTCACCAACGCTCGTAAGACGTCAATTGCCTGGGACGACGTCGCAACGGCTTCCCGTCTCGCCCCTCCATCAACATACTGCTCCCGTGCTGAACGAGAAGCTTGGTCGCTTCGACAAGGAGTTTGTGGAGATTGATAAAATCGGTAGCGGCGAATTCGGTAAAGTCCTCAAGGTTCGATCCAAGAATGGGCCTTCGGACAATGTATCGGCTGTCAAACGGTCTAAGCCGTTCGAAGGACCCCGACACCGGTATGAGCACATTGCTTTCGTTAATGTCCGCATGATTTACTCATACCCTCGCAGTTTACGTCTGCGCGAAGAGGTTGATATCTTGCAACACCTCTCTCGGGCAGCGGTCGCCGAAGGTGGTCCTCATCCTAATGTCCTCGCATATATCGATAGCTGGGAAGAGGATGAGTCGCTGTTCATTCAAACTGAGCTCTGTGAGCTGGGAAACTTTGCGCGCTTCCTATGGGAGTACGGCAAGGTATTTCCGCGGCTGGACGAAGCCAGAGTTTGGAAGGTATTTGCGGACTTGAGCAATGTGAGTGGAGCATGCCGAAAAAATTGTTTGCTCTGCCATACTAGTGCCGTGTTACTTATCTTTGTTTTTGCAGGGTCTTCGGTTCATTCACGAGTCAGGTGTCATCCACCTAGATCTCAAGCCAGCAAATATATTTTTGACTCAAGAAGGTCGCTTCAAGATTGGTGATTTTGGAATGGCATCGTTGTGGCCTCGAGCTAGTGGCGGAAGCCCATTGGGTGTCTCACTAGGAGGGTTCGAACGTGAAGGTGACAAAGTGTACTTGGCCCGGGAAGTTCTGCAAGGGACGTATGGCAAGGCTGCCGACATCTTCAGGTGTGTTTATCCAAAGCATCAGCTGACCTTCATTCGCTTATATCTTTGTCCCCCAGTCTCGGTATGACGATGCTCGAAACAGCGACAAACATTGTCGTGCCTGATCAGTGAGTAAAGCTGTTCCATGACCAACTCGGTACGTGTTCTGGTGAGCTAACGTTCCTGTCGTAGGGGTGATGGCTGGCATCGCCTGAGACAAGAAGATTTCAGTCAAGTAGACCTTGGCGGTAGCCCGGAACTGTCCGACCTGATAAAGAGCATGCTGAGGACCGACCCAGCCGAGCGCGTCGATATTCAGACGGTGCATTCCCACCGTGTCATCCGCAGAGTACGTTTGGCAATGGAGCGAATGTATTCAGAAGCCAAGGTGACGGGTTCTTCTCTGTTCGCCGCATCGCCATTGGCTAGCGTCCCGGATACGTTTTTGGAGGACATCCTCGGTCGTCGGACCATCGAGCCGCATTACGACGACGATGACGCGATGGATCTCAGTCCATGATGTCGGAGTCGTCTTTTCCCCCCACCGCTTCACGATTCCCACCATGACAGGGCCCCGCCCTCACGCTAGCCATCAAAACATAAAAGGAAGCAATCCCCGATCTTGGATATTGCGGAAGGAAAGGTTCATTGTTTTCTTTCTGCGACTGTATGTTCTTGGGACACTGTTGGCTACTATAACATTATATTGTAGGGACGATTTCTTTTTGCTTATGTTCCGCCTGGCCACCTCATTCTTCACTCCACATTACGCGCACCGTCCCAATCAAACTTCATCAGCATCTATGACTCGTCATCCACACCCCTATCGTAAACTATCTGCACAGTACGTATTGCACATGACTCGCATTCTATTGAATATCTCTCCGAGGACTGCCATGCTCCCCGGTTTTCTCTTTTCCGTTATCTCGTTGCATTTTTTTCATTTCCTTTCACGCCTGTCTCTGATTTTCTTGTGGTACCAAGGTTTTGTGTTTCATACATGATCATTATGGGCTCCGTACATCACGATCGCGACTATTATGCATGTAATCCTCGCCTTTTATGCATGAATATGCTGCTATCACGATTTCTGGGTTCGCGGCGTGCGTGTTGATGAGACGCTGCGTGTCAAAATTTGTCGAGGTCTAGTGACGCCACGCTTTCGGAACGCGTCAAAGTTGTCAACAGTGTGTTGACGTGACGCGGTGATCAACAAGAGAATGCGAAGAGAATGCGTAGAGAGAGCCATCGCCATGAGAAATCAAGGAATGATGGACGGGAAAGGCATGAGCGTAGCGCCGAGGTGATGCAACGAACCAGAAAAGGGAGGCAAGAGAACGAAAAAGGCACCGAAATGGAAATGATGTCTAAATGGATGGGGAAAGAAGGGTGCTATGAAGAGCGAGAACGAGCAGAATGACACTGACAGGCGAAAAAGCCGTTCCCGCGGGAATTGAGAGGGCGATTCTCCGTGGATGGATGGCGTGTTGGTCATTGGCTCTGGATGTGGGACTGACACGGGTGAGATGGCATCGATCGAGGCGAGTCGGAGGCGACCGAGGGATGGACCTGGGAGCCGATAACGCCATGTTATCGGCGATTCGGGCGAGGATTGAGACCAGGGCCAGGGCGAGTTGTGGAGGGCACGGCGTCCGTTTTTTTCGCCCGAGTGACATGGCGCGCGTGATGGAGGAAGCTGAAAGGGCCACTGAGCGAGAAGCGAATTTGGGTGCCCGGGATACGCCGATAGAAGGCACCCCCGGGCCCCACCAAGGCCGCGTATGCCGTGCGGTGCAAGAAGCCTTGCTGATGAGATCTGATGGGGGATGAATGTTCCAGGGTCGGAAATTGGGGGCTCGGAGGTTGGATGGGCTGGATTAGCGATTGTCGGCGAGTGGGCCGAGAGTGCAATCTCGGATGAAGTTGGGTCACGAGGATCGGTGCGAATCGCGAGAGACGAAGGAAAGGAAAAAAAAAGGACCTGGAGGGCAACGACCTGCGCGTGCCTGTCGGCAGGCTGGATAGATTGGCGCTGCCCACTGCTATCTCAGTCTATGCTTGATCAGGAGGGTTTGCATCGCCGAGCTTTGCGAGGGACGGCTAGCCTGAGTGAGGTGCACGCTGCACGTGTCCTCAGGGTAGGCCAGTAGGTGTAATTCCGAGGAGAGAGAGCAGAGAAACCCAGGCCGGGGGGCTCAGAGGAGCACGCCCAGAACAACTTTTCGCAGAGGGTATCTCGTAAGGAGATCCACGGGAACGTTGTTGGGCGCGTGTTGGTCGCGGTGGTGATGGAGGCTCGGCTTCGATGAATTAGCACTGCAGAAGGCTCGAGACCGAGAAATCATATATGGATGTTCGTTCTGGTGATCGCTGGCCACGCAGCCTATACATACGAGGGACGATCAGCCTCGAGTGGGATGCTCGACTCGATCGAATAATAAAATGAACAGCGTTCTCGAGGTCTCACTGCCACCCGTGCCGGGATAAAAAAAACGAGCGGGGCAGGTTCGTCCCCAGCTGGTCAGGGTTCACATCGGACGTCTGTGTGAATGGACTAGGTTAGGTCGGTTGTCTTTGATCTTACGGACCTCGCACACTGGTTGTATAAGACGGACCCTGCCATGTCTGCCAAGCCGCCCTCTCCTCCCTCCTTTCCGTCTCACTCTTCCCACTCCTTGTTCCCCATCCACACCTTCCCTCCCAACCAGCCGCTCCCGGCCCAGCACCAGATGGACCCGAATGTCCTCCCCCAGCCAAGGTATCCCAGTACTTGCATTCCTTCCTTGATGCCCCCCGGAGTCGACCCCACGTCTGTCGATTTCAGAACTTTCTTCCCTTACATCCCCAATGAAGTAAAACACCGCAAGAGAACATCACGACACCAGCTCAAGGTCCTCGAAGACGTCTTCCGCAAAGACACCAAGCCCAACGCCGTCCTCCGCAAAAAACTCGCTGCGGAGCTCGAGATGTCCCCCCGCGCCGTTCAGGTACGCTCCCTCTTCTCCCGCCCCCAGGCGACGCGTGCTCACCCTTCGCGTCGCGCCCGCTTCAGGTTTGGTTTCAGAACAGGTAGCTTTCAATATCTCACCCCCGCTTCACTCTGACCTCCCACTTCCAGGCGTGCCAAGGAAAAGGCTCTGCGTAAACGCGTTTCTTCTGCCGACCAAGAGAATCCTGATTATGCATCGACGAAAAAGTCTCCGCCACCTAGAGACACTTCCCCCAACGCCTCTTCCAACTCGTCTACCGCTACAGAGAAGGCCGTTCGTCTTGCCGAAGATGACATCTCATCAGGCCAACCCCTTGTGGAGCCTGCCAGCCCCGTGATCAAAATCTCTTGCTCTCCCCCACCCATGCTTGACTTGCCCTCCTCAACGTGGCCCGGTTTCTCAGGCCCACCTGTTGACATCCCACCTCACATCCGACCGCTCGATCCAAGCGGTCAGGATGATTTGCACAGCATGCGACGCGGTTCCTTACCGGCTGTCATGCCCTCACAGCCGCTCCCGGGACCAAATCTGACACCACCACCGATCCATTTTCCCGACCGACGTAAATCCATGGACGTTGGTTTCTACCGTCTGATGCATCACCCATTCGCCCGGATTGCCAAGGAAAAAAATGAAGCGATGTATCTGCCCAAGTCCCCGCTTTCGCCTGCTGGTTTTGCACAGCCCAACCTGACGCGCCCACCCGGCATTGGACCTATGCGGACCAATGGTCATGGATACCGGCCTGCCCTCTCTCACCGTGCATCAGAACCGCAAGTCTTTGCGCCTGGACGAACTCCCTTCCCTCCTGTCCCCGAGGGTGGTCCCCTCCAATCACTGACCGCTCCCCCGCGTAGGTTTTCTGACAACCGTCTCTACGCCATCTCGTCTCGCGCAGTCTCCTCCCCAATTCCCGGTCCGCTTCCAACTCCAGACTTCCAATTTGGCAACCCTTCATCAGTGTCACCTCCCAACGCATCACCCACTCCTGTGGAGGGCGAGTCACCACCAGTACCCTTTCAATCCCCTGAAATTACTCAATTGCAAGGGTGGTCATTCCCGAGATCGCGTGAACAGGACCAGGATACAGAGGACTCGGCCAGCTACAGCGGTCTGTCGAGATTTGGGTCTGTCGCAAGTGTATCAGGAAGTGAGTCGAGCGCGATGTATTCCGATGTGAGCAGTTGTGTGGCGGCCGACCACATGGGGTATGATCCATCTACTAGGCGAGGGTCTTGGTGAGCATGGGGGCCCGTTCCTTCGAGCGGTGACATCTGACGTACAAACGGCCCTAGTGCGTCTGGGAGTTATCTGGAAATGCGTCTATCCGGGCTTAACATGACAGGTCGCTCGAGCCAAGGTTCTCTCAACGAGGCACACCTGAACGCTGCCGCTCTCGCTTACCGGGATAAACTCGGGCGACAAGAAAATCAGTCCGAGATGCTCGGAGGGTACATTTCCCCCGCCTCTACAGCATCGCCTGGAACGAGCCCGCTCATTCGACAAATTAAAGAGTCTTCGCCGTCTGCACTGCGGAGCGAAGGTATCTATGACTTTGGCTCTGTAGGCGATTTCTCACCCGCCTTTGTATTGATTCCTCACCCACCCAAGCTCTCGCAGGTCCCGGAAAATGACGAGATCACAACAACGCGCCGGGGAAGCATACAGCCCCAGGAGCCCCTTCCCCACATCTACGTCCAGAACCATCTCGAGCCTCAGGGTTCTTACCCCATATCTCCCTCCGAGGCTCGGGCATCCTCCGTTCAACCGGCAATCCCACAGCAGCATTACTCCTCTGGAGAAATGCCTTTTGTACCTGTGTCCGGATCTGCGCAACCAGATTCCTCGTACCAACAATCAAACCAGTTGCAGTACTCGCCTGACTCGAACTTCCAAGGGGCGCCGAATTCTATGGGTATGCCGCACACCAACATGTCGAGATATGTGCCTCCAACGAGCGAGTACACGTACGCTGCCAGTCACGCGCAAGAACCATTCGCATCCTTCTCTTGAGCTTGTGGGGGAGGTTTGTGAAAAAAACTCTGTTCATCTGGTCAGGTCAGACATTGCTCGGGTTGTCACTATTTATTGCGGCTCTGCAACGCATTCCTCCAGGCAAATTGCTTGGTGGAGCTCATCTTCCATTTTTATTATCATCCTTCGAGATCTCATTTCTTGTGTCCATCTTGGTCAATAGTTCTCTCTTCGTTGGCATTCATATCCTCTTTGTACTATCCTTTTCTTCCTGCCATCCGTGATAAAAATGGTCTATCACGCCGTCCGTTGGACGTGCTTGTGTTATCGCTTCACCTTCTCTTTAATCCCGCTTGAGTCCCTTGCTATATTTGCTTGCCTATCGATTTCAAGACTCGCTATTTGGTATCGGACCTCTCTCGCTCACCACATTCCTTTTCATCTCATATCTCCATCGTCTTTGTTTATCCATCATATTATCCTCGTCAACCACTCTCGTTTCTTTCTTTTACTCATCACTCGCGCATTCTTCGATCCTCTTCCACCTGTGGACTCTTCGCTCGCTGCCTCGTTCTTCGTCGTCCTGCCGGTCTACTTACTGTTCAAAAGTTACTCTTCCCGCTTAATAATGTGTACCTAGCATAATGCACGCAGTATTTCTGCCGTGCGGATGGAAATTTGATCCTTGTTTCGTTTTTTGTGCGCAGACTGCGGGTCGAGACTACAAGCCCCGACGGAACCGAACTGCTCGCCTAGGTTGTGACAGAACAAAGGTAACGTTCAGGGGCGATAGCGGGCGGCAGGCGCGTGATCGCGCGTATGTCACCGCTTTTTTTGTTATTTTTCTTTTTCATAGACCCCGGACCCTGAAGGGCTGACCCACGGCGTCCTTGCCATTTCCGGGTGATTTCGCCCCTGTTGGATAGCTGGGACGGACGAAATAGACCGGATCATATCATGGTCGTCGGGCGCAAAGCGATCGATAGTCACCGCCGAGCCAGTTTTCCAGAGGGCAGACTCGTTTGAAATTATAAAAGTCGCCTGCGCGCAAAAAAAAGGGGGGGCGCCAGCGATTGCGGCTCAACCATTGGCGCGCCTCAAAGTTGAGTCTCCGTCCCGTTCGAGAGGGGGGAGGGGAAGAACCGGCCGTTCGGTCCAGGGTTCGGGACAAAACCCCTGTTCGAAACTAGCACTGGACCAAACGCCCCCAATTCGGAGATCCCGCGAGCGTCTGTCCGATGGCAAAAATGAGATCCGCGCCCACGACCTTGGACCGTTGGAGAGCCTCGTCGTCATGACGGCCAGCCCGTTTGCGATGCGGCCGCAGTTGCGCCCATCCGAGTCGTGATCCGGTTGGACGTCACCGGTTCACCGCACTGGCAGTTCAAGGTTATGGCGCCGACTATGCGGTATACGTACCGACGAGGTGATCCAAGGCGCCCTTGGCAAGGTACGGATCGCATTATGAATAGGAGCGCTCGCAGTCAACTTGGTGTTTTTTTTTTTTTTGCATATTGCATAGTACGACCCGGGTTGTTATCACATCGTCGTCGGGCGTCGCGATACGACCTGATACGACGCGGTGCTGTTGAAAAAGAAAAGCAGGGAGCCCTTTGTGGAAATTTGAAAACGAGCCGCTGTCACCGAGAAAGGAATGAAATTGGTTTGGCGATGGAATCGGACGGGACAGCTGCTGTCCGCTCGCTCCTATGACGGACTACTCGACGGCATTTTTCAAAAATATTTGGTTCGTTCGTGGATACCCAGAATCATTTTCTGGTGTGTGAGCGCACCCAGAAAGTCTGAGAAAGCCTGAGAAAGTCTGAGAGTCTGAAGGGACAAGCCATGGTCCAAAGAAGGGGGGGAGGAAAAGACCTCCAAACACCACGGGAATACCACAGTCCACTCGTCAGCCGAATGAACAAAACGATTCAATTGAGATCCCCACTGACGAACCAGATCTGTACATGCGTGAAGGGGAAACGGAAAACGTTCTCTAATGTTCTGGACTCCTTCCCCCCCAAAAAAAGAGTGACATGAGAAAAAAATTCGACGGCAAGCCTGTCGGTAGCCTGTCTCGCAGTGATGGGCTTGCTGCAGAACCTTGAAGTTTGGATTTGGAAAAGGATATCCAACCTAGCGGACGGGAGGACGGACGGGCAATTAAATGGTAACCGGAGAGGAAGTCTTCCCGCGATCCGAATGCTATGTAGTACGGTCGTTTGTCGTGTTCATTATTATGTACGTGGCAAGGCGATGTTGACCACACATGTTGGACATCTCATCCCGGGGATTAGAGCTTCGTCCCAGGGGGAGGAGGAAATGGCGGGGTCATGATTGGAGGGTGGAAGACCGGCTGAGCGGGTGGTGCGGGCACAGGTAGGGGAACAGGTACGGTCATCGCTGAACCCGCTTCGGCTAGGCGTCCTGTCACTTGAGCGTTCCTGTCCATCATGAGACGGTGTAACTGTTCAGGGGCGGTCGAGATAAGACCGAGATAAGCGAGTGTGTAAACAGATCCGGTGACCGTAAAAAGGTAAATGAAAAACAAAGAACCCCGGTTTATCGACGACGAAGGATGAATTCTAAAAATGTTCGGTGGAGCGGAGACATACCTGAAGGCGAATGCCGTGCACTGCATATTTTAGTGAACCAAGTTCTTCGTTGATACGCATGTTCTCGTTAGTGAGCGCGATATCATTACGTCGTGCTAGGGAATCAACGGATGCTGCTACTGCGGTTACAGAGTCTCGCAGGCCAACGAGGGACCCCTCGAGGGACGTGCTCAGGTTCAGGGGTGCAACAGGCGCGAGTGGCAAGGAGCGCTGCCCAGGGTGTGACTGAATGTCGAGCAGGCCACCCGGCGTGCGAGAATGCGCATGAAGTCGACCATCGAAAAGGGCGGCAGGAGGGAGAAAAAAAGAGGTGGCAGCGTCGTGTTCGGCATCGATGGTATCAAATGGATCAGGAGGTGTGGGTACCTGCGTACGCTGGGCAGCAGTCCTGGGAAGCGAGGGCCCGGCAAAACCATGGAGATTGCTGTCATCGGGAACATGAACGTGACGAACGTCTGCACGGCTTGTACTCTGCACCTCGGAACGATACCAAGGGCCTAGAATGGTTTTGAATGACTGCATGTCGCGTTGCATGAGGTGGACGATCCCCTCCAGCGCTTGAACCCTTTGCTTGAGGGCAGTGTTCTCCGCGGAGAGGGTTGAGACCCTGGAGCTGTGTATGGCGAAGAAGCCCTTGATCGATTCATACGAACACGAAGAGATGTGGAGCTCTGATAACTCGTGACGTGTACCGGCCCAGGAACAGCCATTCTCAGCATGTGGGCAAGGAACGACGAGTTCCGAACACGTAGCAACATGATCTTGCAACTTGGAGCGCAGGAATTCGCCCGCGCAAAAGGAGCAGGTTGCGGTCTTCGAGGAACATTCCGAATAATGATCCTGACTTTCCAAAAAAAAAACCGCTCAAGCGACCGACTTGGAAATGGAAGGCGGTGCGACCCACGGTTAAATCGGAGTACTTGATGGAGGCACCACATCCGTCGCATTCAGTTGAACGATGAACACATGCATCTGCATGCTTCCCGCGATCCTTTCTCAAGACCATCTGATTACAGCCCTCTTCACAGCACGGTACCGTGGCGTATTGGCATGCGTCCTTCATGTGACCCTCTAATAACTGTCTTTGACATGTATGTGAACACCCGGCGGTCCGCATAGGACACTCCACAATGAGTTCGTCCACGAGCTAGACACGCGTACTGGTTAGAAGAGGATGAGGGTGTGAAAAAAGAACGTAGACGAACATGTTTCACGATGGGATTCGCCGGTGCCAAATCTTCCATTGAAAGGGCAGAGCGATCAATTGGACAGTGTGGTGAATGTCTGACCGCTTCCACGACGCAGTCGTGACAGAAAGTGTGCATGCATGACCTAGTGGTCGTTGGGTTCGCGAACGGAGCGCTGGAGTACGTCGAGGTGAATCTGAGATCGAGCGATCCGTCGTTCCACGTTGCACTTACTGGCAGATACAACAAATCTAGATGTGAATCAGCACATGAACGGTGATTGTGATAACAGAATCCCACCAAGTTACTGTTCGGGGGCTCGACGTAGTTCAGCGAGGTCATCCTCGAGCGAGTGCTAGTCGGGTTAACGAGTTACCCGACCATACTTCGGGTTTCCAATAATGGTAATTAGCCTTGAGTACTTTTACGTCAACGCTATGCATGGTGACTCGGAGCTGCCAGTGGTGTATGTACTAGTAGAAATCATACATATACACCGAACTCTCTGATCCCCGTCTCCAGCTATCATCGAATGTCAATTCTACCGTAGTGTCCAGGCACTCTATTCATTGGTCGTGTGAGGAAGCACCGTGGTTCAACGGGCGTAGTCATCATAAATATCATCGCGACCAAAACAATATCATGGTGAACTGATACGGTTTCAGACAGGCGCGGCCTCTCGCCACGGTGCGATAGAGAGCGACAGTCACGAGATTGCATGCGACCAACGAAATGACGACCCTCAGACATGTGATGACGATGAGCAATTAAACCCAGATGGAAATTGAAACAAGTTCAACTTCATCGCCCACCTGGCATTCCGAGTCATATCCCTGCGTCTCCGTTTCTCCGCCGACTAGGCCAGTGGAATGATAGTATACCGACATCCCTGCAGGGCTCCTCGTGCGCGCCCGCCTCAGCTGAGCTACTATGTATGCAAGTTGCACAACGTCAACGTCGGGACTCGGATGATCCTTGTTTAGTGTGGGCCACCCTTATCAATGTAACCAAGCATGAGTGCAAGGGCCTCACTCCAGCTTTCAAGTTTGCTTCAGGGTGCGCACGTAGTCGAGCCTCAGCCTGTCGAGGTCCTCAGACCAAGTTCATCAGATCGCATGTCGCCCAACTTCTGACTGCAATTGTGATATCCGCTCTGACCGTGACTCTGTGGGTTCCTTCAACTCATAAGTTATAGACTGAAGAGTCCCTGGCTTTACGTTCGGTCAATTCAATCCACTGGTGGCGCAAACGTCCCAGTAAAGAAATACGTAGTACAACCACCCTCAGCTCGCCCTTGGTCTCACCAAGACCGTAGCCTTGCCTTGACTTCATCATCCAAATTCTGCCACAACCGCCTCCTCCATCCTATAGCGCGGGCAAGGGATGGATGGCGTGGGCGAAAGCTTGATCGCAACGAACACGTCCACCATCCCAGCGAGCATGTCAACTTCCAATGGCGAATCGATGGGGTTGACGCCCCAGAATTTTCTTGGGGGATACGAGACATCCATGCCCTCTGGAATGTACGTAAAGGTCGGCGTGTCGATGAGGATAGAGAAACTTCCCAACGCGGGGCATGCCTGGAGAAGTCGGACGAGACCGTGGAGGGTCAGCCCAAATCTTCGTTGATACTGAGCTATGCGAGGTGTGGCCATGCGGACCCCATCTCTACGAGGTCGTTGCCCGTCAGGTGAACAGCCTGGTCGAAATTGACCTCGAGGGAAGGTTGCCGAGAGCCATGCAGGGATACAAGTCATCATAGATGATTGGGTACTTCTCCAATCCGACGTCGCCACACGCCGGGGAGTGATGCAAAATGTAGCGGTTCAGGATTCTGAGGTGGGTAAACGTGCACGACGAGCACGCGTTCCTGAGGGCCGTCATGAACGACCAGATAGTCTGTTTGGAAGGGGAGCTGGGAAATTTGACGATAAGTCCCGCGATTGCTGGTAGTCGGGTACGAGCGAATAGATTTGTAACACGCAGCAGCCACTCGGATGATATCTCGCACCACGACAGGTTCAGAAGACGAGGACATAGTCAGAAGGAAGGATCTGGGCTGGCGCTTCCTTGCTCAGTATGAATGACAGACACGTCAGCGTAGACATGCGGGAGATGTGTAAGATAGCATCCGCGTTCAAGGTGGCTTCACGACAGTCCAGGATCCGAAGATTTGACCAATTCAGGACATCATAGGAGATGACATTGTCAAGCTCCACCTATTGGTGAGGCATCATGATGTAGAGCCCAAAACGCTTTATAAGGTTCCCAGCGGAGTCGAGGATATTCCGGTATTCAGGGATTTCTCCACGTTCGAAATAGAGGCGGAGTATTCTCAACGACTGGGCAGTAAAATGCAACAGAGGAAATGGCCATTCAGAAACCCAGGAAAGGAATCGGAGACTTGGGAAGAGCGCGCCGGCGGTATAGCTCAAGAGCATTGCAATGGACCCCTCATCAAGACATGTATCAATGAGTGCACCGTGAAAGATCCAGACGCGACGTAACTTCGGATGGTAGCCCGCTCAGCTTCGGTAAGCGGTCGTTTAAATGCATAATGCTGTGAAGGGGGGCGATAAGTGCGCGTGGGCTCGGAGGCTGATAGGAGCAAGTCCTACGCATGCCAGTGATTTATCCGAGCGGACAGCATTGGGAACACACCGTGCTAAAGGGGATAGGTTGGGCAATTCTGACCAAAGCACGTCCAGTGCTGGTTCCTTGAGGGCTCGACGTGTTCTGGCTAGCTTGGCTAGAAGACCGGTACGGGACAGCCCTCGTAGGACCAGTCCCCGCCAGGGGTAACGTAACCAAAGATATTGTAGAGGATCTCTGGGAGATCAAACGCGTGATGCATCCGGGGTGTCGAGGTTCCGGTGGACGTGAGCACTTGGATAAGGTCAGAGACCCAACTTGAGGCCGATAAGCCTGGAGTCCCTTCAATCCCCTAACGTGCATTGTCCGCATCACCAAACCAAGCGTTAACTCGCAGGGACTCTCCGGGAGTCACTGATAAGTTCATTCGTTCATTCCCAAGGTGCAACATGTTTTGCCGTGACCCGCCTGCACGTCGACCATTGAACATTGGAAAGTGAGTACTGAGATGGTTTCCACCCCGGGAGAACTCAAGTAATCAGGCTCGGGCGTCTGCGCAGCATTGTGATAGCTGCACTGCATGCCGGTCCGCGGGACTGCTGACAGTT
>JBBPRK010000478.1:0-22449 GCA_038093075.1 Boletus patriciae | reverse complement strand
TTGGATCCACTGGCAACTGCATTGCGGACGTAAGACGAATATATGCACTCCTTTTCACACGTGAGTGGCAGTACCTTCCTATCATCTAAACTTACTCAAAGGTATTCTTCACAACAGTCAGTGAGGCATTGTCAGCTGCGAGCGACACATTCTCTGCCAACAATCGAGCATTTTCACATTGCAACAGCTGGATTTGTTGGATTTGTTGGATATATGCGCCATGCTAATTCACGAGTTAGGGTATTTGCCCCGATATATTGTGCTTACTTGATCCTGTGTAGCATGATGTCGGCCTGCTGATAGGTCATTGTTCAAGAGAAATAGAGGGGAGTGGCCTGGAAATTGTGAAGAATCCATTGAGTGGATGATGGGGAGAGGAAAAGAGATGATGCATGACGCGATGCGGCGCGAGTTGTGTGACACTCCGAGATCTATTGCAACGTGATTCTGTGCTACGATCAATCTGTATCTACATTGTCCCCATCAATGTCATTGAGGTTGTCGTCCTCTGGGCCT
The DNA here is from genome assembly GCA_038093075.1 of Boletus patriciae. Classification (NCBI taxonomy): domain Eukaryota; kingdom Fungi; phylum Basidiomycota; class Agaricomycetes; order Boletales; family Boletaceae; genus Boletus; species Boletus patriciae. The sequence goes on along the minus strand of JBBPRK010000478.1, from coordinate 21,933 downwards.
GTGCGTGCAACATCAAGTCCACTCTTCTCTACTACAAAGAAGCGATCTTCGGTTTCCCCTGTCAGCAATCTTGGAGCATGTGGGACCATGCCGACTACTGCGAGAATTGTATTGACATCAACGACATGGAGATCACCTGGCTGAGACGGTAAACAACTGAGAACTGTGCCAAAAGAGTTGGTGGCAAGTTGCTGGTGTGCCAGCGAGTATAACTGAACAACAGCAACATTTGTGAATCTCCATGCCACCTCTGGTCCTGGGATTCCTTGTCTGGGGTTGTCTTCCGAGTCATGTTCGGAGGCAGGAACAGGGAGTTGGACAAAAAAGTGGACTTCCGCGAATCGGTCAACACTGTCCAATCGAATCTGTGTGAGACTAGTTAGTGTTGCAATGAATATACCACTAGATTAGACCCACCTTCACATTACGTGCAATGCGGACCTTATCACTTGATTTCTGGCTCTCGCACCATAAAGATCTTGCAATTTGCCCATTTGGTAGTCGTAAATGAGCCCACCAGTAGAATCTTGGAACAGGATGTCCGAGGTGGGTGGTGATTGCTCTTTGTTCGTCATTAGAGCCTTGAATGGGACGATGGTCACGTCGGCATAAGAGGACATATCCATTGCCGATATCCTCTGAGCCACGTGGAGTGAGGTCTGGGGAAGAATCAAACAAATGAGGAAATAGCGCTTGAAGAGCATTAATTTGACAACGACGGATGCCTTGTTGAGCGAGATTAGAGAAGGGGTCAGATGGCTGGCGTATTTCCTGTGAGAGATTCCCGATCGTTCGTTCCATTGTCCACTGCGATGAACAGATGGGAGCCCCAACATGAGTTGTTTCCCAGGTGAGATGGTTTGCAAGGTGCGCGCATGGGCGAACAAAGTGGATGCGATCTACACGCCGTTGATAGTAGAGGTTTTCAAACTCTAGCTCCCATTCCGCAAAGAGCTGACAAGCTCGCTCAACGTCTTTCGGAGTGATGCTATATTGTGACATAGTCTGAAGTCCTCTGACGAACTTGCAGAAGTTTTTCCAGTACCTCTCGGGTAGCACGTCATATAAAAGAGCTGGTGCCAGATGATAAAGCCAGGTGATAAACTCTGTCGCCTTGTAGAATGAGTTGATCTTCTCGGCTGGATTGCGGGGAGTGATGTCAAAGGAACCAGGTAGGTATGGTTTGCAGTTCGCAACAGCGCGACCATGTTCTTCCCATCTCTCATGCACGAGAACCCACCAATTCCAACTATCCCGACTGTCTGTAAGCTCATCACAGTTCATCGTGCCACGCCAGAGATCCACGAAGAGCAATGCCATGTTCGCACCTGCGAAATGCATGATTTCTGATGAAAAACATTCAGGAATTCCAAGGATAAGACGGGGTTGAAGACCTAAGAGAAAACTGGGCAAAACAATGCCCGTATCCAAGCGCCGTTTTTCGTACTGAGCCTTTGTTTGAGACAACATGAGATACTTGAGCTTCGTGACATATTGTTCCGAGGTACCAGGAGTGATGGACATGGGGTTGATATCAGGATGATCACACCCATCAACATGATATTGCGTGGGCAGGAGTAGGATGGGATAGTACTGGGATCCGCGAGGCTTGTGTCGTCCTTTGATGGGACAGTACATTCGACAGCCATGTTTTCCAGAATGGCCAATGAGACCACTCAAACAAAGTAACCCAGGGCCATCAGCACATGCGAGAAATAGGAAGGGGTGGGATGTGAAAAAACAATTATCGGAGGCGTCCCAGACTGGAAGCCCTTCGCACTGGAGGGCAGAGATGTGATGGAATCCGGGGTATAGGAATGACTCAATGAACTTGGGTTTGTTTGGTCCTGGTATGATTGCGCCGGGAAGGACACTCTTCTTCTTGTAGCGGTCCTCGGGGCAATATTCAAGGATGATCCAAATATAGATCCAGCAATCAGAGGCCTTGCTCTCGTACAGCTGTGCACCGTCAATAGAAAGAAGGAGGAGGACATCATCTGGTTTGATCCTGGCATCATGAACAGCGTTAAGATAGGCTGAGCCGGTAAGAATATCATTATAGGCAGTAACATAGCCTTCTGGATTGCGGGTAATCTCCTCAACGACCTCCTGTGTACGGCGTTCACGATGATGGAACCTCTGGGCAGTGATGGAACTACGTCGTTGTGCCTGCAGTTGCGGGCCAATGGGGATGGTATGAAAAATTGCGTGGGGATTTTCTTTTGTCCATGAGATTGGAGAAGCTTCACCTGATCAAATTGAGGCTCTCGACAATCGGGGCGTTCCTCAAGATGAGAGTATGGCCCCACGAATGCGGCACAGGAATTAATGCACATGTCATTGACAACAGATTCGACACCACTGATCTTGGCGAGCAGCTTCTTTGTCTTGTAAAATGATGGAAGGGAAGATTCGTAGCATTTCTCAATCGCTCTCCGTATCTTCTCATAGGTTTCCTGAGACAAATGTTCCAAAGCAATGAATATTGTAAGTGCAAGCTGGGTGACCGAGTCATTGATTTCAGGAGCAGATTGGGGGGGATTCCATAGCCTCTGCAATGCATCCCCAGAAAGACCATGACCGTCGTCTAATGTGGCGTTCCTAACATCTTGGATGAATGACAATTTGGTTTGAAGAAAATCGAGATGCGTGCTTGCCATGAGCTGATCTAAATCAAGCTCGACAAGGGTATTGGGGACAGGGCCAGCGTCCGCACCCAGCACAGTGTCTGCATCACGGGACTGCTCTTCGTCGGGAGACGGTGAATGTGGATGGTCATATTGGCCATCAGAGGGAGGGTCATGCTGGGGGTGATTAAGTGGGGGTGGGGCCCGGGGTGGTGAATGGTGTCCGTCAGAGGCAGTATCGATGGCGGGTTGGTATGGTGGAAGTGGCTCATAGTCCACCAAGTCGGGATCAGATTGTGAGGGTGCATTTTCTCCGTGTCGCAATGCACTCCCATCATCCTGCAAAGAGAGTCAGTCCTGGCCAAACACATTCATGAAAATATACATACTAGATTGGTATTCACACGGGCTCGTTGCAATGGACGAGTTGAAGGAGGAATATCATCTTCTGCACGGGACTGACGAGCAGGAATGGCAGATTGAAATTGAGGAGGAAGGCCAGCTAGCCTGATTGCTTCCTTTTCGTCCGCATCAGCTCGCTGGAGATGTCGATACCATGTGGGTTTGGAGTGAAGGAGTGTTCGCTGGCCATTGCAAAACCTGCGACAAACACACCACCATTCTTGCGGCATAGAAAAACTGAGCTAGAGCCTAGAATTGAGTGAATAATGGAATGGAGAGATACGACTCAGAGGTACAAACCAGATGTACCCTCGAAGAGGCCAAACTGACCTAAAACTTGGAGGGCAAAGTCAGCTAGGAGACCGTTGTAAACGAGAGTTACTCGCAAGCGATGACTACAACACCGGTGTATGCTCCAAGTCACAACGTGACTGTCACAACAGATACAGGCAGCACCTCGGAGAAGAGCAAAAATACATCTGATTGCAGACAAAAAGTACAGTGGAAAGGGCTTAGGTGCTACAAGGCTCTCTTAAAGCACTACATTGTTCTCGTTCGGAAGGCCGCTTGTGTCGCCTAGTTTGTTTTCGGTCTGAAGAGCCTTGACGGTGGCAGGAATGGTCTTGAGGCTGCGGAAAAGGTTCGTGCTCGAGCTTGAGGCAACCTCGCGGTACCCGCGTGGATATGCAGGTGGCCAGGCGGTGTTCGTGTCGTCATAGAAAATCTTGCGTTTCTTCGGCTTAACGTCATGTGTGATGCCATGAAGGTGGACCGGGATAGCATCAACCGTGTGTTTCTCGGCATCGGAGTGCATCTGCTGTGTCCTGGAACACGACTTGGGGTCAGTACGAGGAAATGGTGAATATATGCGCACGTTTCAGAAAGGTCGATGGTGACTGTCGCTGCTTTGCACAATTTTTTGGTGACTGTAGGTTTCGTAAGCCCTTTTGTACGATGCGATACAAAAGATACTGTACATACCTGTGTCATTACGAGCAATGCTGTCATCTTCGGAGTCTTCATCGTCGACCCATACATACTTTTTGACATCTTTGAGTCTTAGAATAATTTTCTGTACTGCATCTGTACCATTTAGCTTAGCGTAGACAAGGAACTACTCACAATCAGTCCTGGTTCATCGGGAGTATAGTCAATCATGTAGGTCGGCCAACCTGCGAGAAGGTTGTCAATCTCGAGAACCATGGTGTTTTTGGGTGCAAGCACGATAGTCGGGCGTGCTTCCAGACTTGCAAAATCGAGCTTCGGGTTAACGATGGCGGGCATCTTGGATGTAGGTGGATGTAGACCGTGGGCGAGTGCGAAAGGAAGCGTCGAAGAAGTCTAGTAGTATTTCAGGGGGCTGACTAAGCTATCAGAGCAACAGGCAATGTGCTCGTCAAATTGGGAACAGCGGTTTGGGATCTCGAATATACTGGAATCTATTGTACAATAGTAATGGGAAATGAAGCACTTGTACCATAGGCTACTGACGTGTAGGTTCTATAGATGCCATAGAACCAGGTACATCCGAGTGGACACTTGAAATAGGCTCACCCAGGTGGATATATCTGACTATAACCGTTTTTCACTGGGTTTGAACTTCCATTGATTGGTTTGGTTTGGTTAGCAGCAAGGAGTGCAGCATCTCAGCCGAGATTGGTACAGAGACTGACATCCAACAAACCTTCTTTTCCCCCATACAATAACTCAGTTTATCACATACTAACAATGCATAGATCGACGATCCCCAGCCCCAACCTCAGCCAATATCACTCTGATTTTTGAAGCCAGCTCATCATCCATACAGTCAAACTAATCCATGTCCTCTTGATCACACTTCTCGAAGCCTTATCTGGAATCAGGTTGTCTGGTACTCCCTATCACATGTCTGCGCTCTCTGGCCACCAGTGGGTCCTGGAGTTGATTTGTGGCCATCCAGAGCACACAAAATCAGAGTTTGGAATGCATTGGGATGCTTTTTTACAGCTGGTCATTGAACTATGCTCGATTGGACTCATGGACTCCAGGGGTATCACACTAGAAGAACAACTTGTGATTTTCCTTTATACATGTGTAATGGGCCTCATAGTACAGCATGTTGGGGAGCGGTTTCAACAATCCAATGATACCATCTCTCGGTAAGTCATCCCTTTTTTTGTTGGCGGTTGATCTCAGCATCCATAGGTATTTCAAAAAGATATTATATATCCTCTCTAGTGTGCTGTTCTATCCGAAGTTCGTCCAGTTCCCAACCGGGGAACTTGTCCCCCTGAAGATCCGACACAACCCTAAGTTCTGGCCCTTTTTCCGTTATGTGATCGGCACAATCGATGGAAGCCATATCCCTGTCGCACCCCTGTCACACCTGCATGGACAATTTCACAACAGGAAAGGGCTCCTCTCGCAAAATGCACTCTTTGTTTGCGACTTTGACCTCCAGTTTACATATTTGCTCACTGGATGGGAAGGATCTGCCACAGATGCACGTGTATACGATGATGCTCTTGCAACTACACTCCAAATCCCCACAGGAAAATATTTACTGGCTGATGCTGGCTATCCACTTTGACCACAGCTACTTGTTCCCTATCATGGTGTCCATTATCACCTTGTGGAGTGGGCTCAGGCAAAACAAAGGTACATTTATCTATTTGTCACTTCGTTCTACTAATCAACTGATTTTCTCAGGTCTCAAAACAAAGAAGAACTCTTCAACATTCGTCACACATCAGCCCATTGTGTTGTCGAGTGAATCTTTGGAATCCTGAAGCACCGCTTTTGAATTCTTATCCTCCCTCTCGAATACAACCTTGAGGTTCAAGCTTGGCTACCTGCAGCCCTTGTGGCACTGCACAACTTCATTTGTACCCACGATCCGAGCCCAGTCAATGTTGAACAGGTTGACAATCCCACAGACAATGGCATTCAGCCTCAAGATGAAGATCATGACATCAATCCACAACCTGGGGGCAACGGAGGCAATGCTACAGTGGCTGAGGAGCGTAGTGAAGCAAGCGCTATGTGGGACAACATCACACAGCAGATGTGGGCTGGTTATCAAGATTTGTTGTCACGTCGTTGTGATATGGACATTTCTGACGATGATAGTGACATTTCCTACGATTCTGACGATTTGGATTTGTTCTTGCAGACATAGACACTACATGAATTGATTGCATAGGTGTACTACTACATGCAATATACCAATTGTTTACTATGGACCCATACTGCCGCTGGCACCTGGTGGGTTGTGCACCATATACAAATCAGAAGTATAAGTAATACGGGATACATTGTCAGGAAGTGAGTTCAGCACAACACCAGCAGCAGGATTTAATGATACATGTGTGGTGAAAAATCACTGATGTTTGGCAGGGAGTCCAGGAATGGTGTAAATGAGTCCCACTGCAGACTGGATGGTCTTCAGTGGGTCAACAAAATTCTTGGAAAGCATGTCATTGAGGTGCCAGATGGAGGAGTCAACTGCATGAAGAGCAATACTGGTGTTGTTCTTGCGGCCACTGCCGGTGGCAGCCTGAACGCTTTCCGTGTGGTGGCTGCACTTGGTTGTATGAGCCAAGAGGGTGTGGACAGAGGGGGAGGGGCAGGATATTGTAGAAGGTGGAGGGCCTGCCAGTGAGAAGAGGAGGGATTGATCAGTATCATTGGGTGATAATGCTGACCAAGGGCATTTCCTGGACTTGGAGGATGATGACATTGGAGCTTTGAATGCCAACTGACTTTGGGAAGGGGGAGTAGGCTGAGGGAACAAATTGATTGCTGTTGCTGTCAAGGCGATAGCGTGGATAAGGGCTTTATTGGTGTTTGAACCACAATCTTCATTTGGAAGGGCGTCAGTATTCACAGTAGGCAAAGTGGCATGGTCAAGTGGGGTGCTAGGCTGAGCGTTCGACATAGCACCACTGCTAGCGTGTCAATAGGCCATGGTGCCTGAATGACCAGTGTTTGGATAGATCTCATTGATTTGATCAAGATACTTGAAACCCTTGTTTCGGAACTTCTTCATAGATGGGTTCTATGAAACGGGGAATGGTTGAGTGTGTTGATTGGATCACTGGTGCAGAGCGTACCTTGGTAACAAATTCACAAAAGACCTGCTCAGCCATTTCGCCCTCAATGTTGGCACCTCTGTTGTTGTCCCAATGGACCCCAGACTTGTTGGACCATGCATGGATTATCATATAGATGGCTTTTAGCTGTGATTATTGTCAAGGTTGATAAAGTCCTAGTGATACATCCAACTTACTTGGCCCCATTTGTACTTGATGCTCTTTGCGTCTTTGGGCTTACCGCTTGCCAAGAGTGGCCCCAGATGTGTTGCTGCTGCTCTGTATGTTACCTCCTTGAAATTGGCACTGTCTCCGTGTTCAGAAATCATGCTCCACGAGATATTCCATCTGTTACACTTGGACCGGGTAGGTACAAATGTAGACTCAATCGATCGTTAGATCGCCCTAAGGGTCGTCCTTTAGGGGTTCGAGCATCAAGATGGACGCCGGGGGTTCGAAGGTTTCAGTGGAGCATTGACTCAATAGTATGACGAAGACTAAGAGAGATCCTGAGGAGCAATGACCTTGGTATATTCAAGGGAGTATCGAGTAGGTCAAAGTTAGAGAGACAATACAGGAAGTACAATGGTTTATATAGAAAGGGGGAGTGTGCACGGACCAAGCAACACCTGCCCTAATCAGAGGGACGCATCATTGTAGAACAAGAGAGAACATGATGGAAGCAATGGGTAAATGGAACTACGTAATTGGCGCAAGAGAACCAATTGGTGGAGATAGAGGTCTGAGGAGATAATGGAGAATTGACGAGGGAAGAAGAGGAAAGGAAAAACATGTAGAAGAAAAGAGGCGATCGTAACATTACCCCCCGTTTACATCCGAAACTCCGGAGAAGGATAACATATGAATGGCGCGAGTCAGAAGTCAATGTAAGAAGAGATGGGGGAACCTGTCATGTTGGTGATGGTGACATCATCATATTCCAAGTTTTTGAGAGGGGAGCGAGAACAAGGGGGGGAACGGGAGCGAGGGTTGTGACGGCGAACACAAGAGTTCTCTGGGACCATTCGTCGAGAATGAGGAGGGGGAATAGGATGAGGTTGGGAGGAGGATGATGATGAGGATGAAGAGAGGCGAGAATGAGGACAGCCCAGAGGGCATCATTGTTGAGGATGACCAGGACGGTTGACTTTACATATTGGACAAACGTACCACTGGCAGTGGATGTGAATATGCCCGAGGTGGTGACATTCGAAGCATGATTCATGGTAGCGAGGGTGGTTATGGGAGAGTGGGGCATCAATGGGCTCACTGTGGATAGTCCCTGTGGTATCAACTTCATGATGAAGTTCGACGCGTTGAAGGGTCAACTTGACTTTGGGGGAGAGCAGGGAAGAGGAAGCAGATGGGAGAGGTTGTGGGTTGGTAGACGTAGTTAATTCTTTGACGTATCGTTCTAAGTCATCGGCAAACTCGGGCATCTGCATCTGGTAAAAAGTGGAAAATAGGTCTTCTTTGACTTCGTGTTGGATGGTGTGGAGGGTGTTGCATCTGCAACTGATGCTGGATGGGGAGGAAGTGAGGTCTAGGATGGCTTTCAAGTGTTGGTTCTGGAGGTAGATACGGGTTATGCTCCAGAGGGGAGAGTTCGGTTCGAGGTGAAACTTGAAAGCACGGTGGAGGTGGGGGGCGTAGAGATGCGAATGGAGGACATCGCGAGCGTGACCATCTAAGGTTCTGTCACGGAGATGATGGGCGGCAAGAGGGACGTCAACAGATAGGATAGGTGTGGGGGTCATCGAGGAATGAGGTGTAGGTTCCATCAGAGCGGGAGGAGGAGTAGGCACATGATGGACATCTGGAGATCCCCTACCATCTCTTTGAGATAGTTCCCAACCAGCGTTGGACCTGGTAGAGGTAGGAGAAGAACTGCGAGAAGAAAGATGTGAAATTGTAGGAAGAGAGGACACAGTAGAAATTGAGGAAGCATTGGTGGACATGATAGTGAGGGGATGGTGGGGAGAAGTTAAGAGGAGAAAGCAGTGGGGTGAAGTCTTTTGTATGTGGTGACAGCGGATTTGACATTTTTCAGATTCTGTTCCAGGATCCAGGAGTCTTCTTTGGCAGAATATCCTTTCCATCTGATTAGGAACGAGCATTTGGTCAGAGTTCCGTGGTGGCATAGAATCTTCTCGACTTCGTATTCTTCTTCTCCATTGATAAGGTCAGGGGGTGGTGATGGGAAATTAGGGCTGTGGACAGTGTTTTCACGATAGGGAGATAAGAAGGAAGTGTGGAAGACTGGATGGATCTTCCAGGTTTTCGGTAAGTGGAGTTGGTAGACAATTGGGGATAGGACTTTTGTAATGGTGAAGGGTCCCTCTTGTTTAGGAGCGAACTTTGGGTTGATTATGGACCGTTTGAGGTTTCTGGCTTCTAGCCAGACTTTGTCTCCAAGTTTGAACAGGGAAAAGGATCGTCGAGTTCTGGCTGCCATGACTTGGCGGGCCAGTTCATGTGCTGCCAGGGCTTCGTCATGAGCAGCGGAGAGGGTCTTTAGGCGGGTTTCCACTGCAGGAATAGTGGTGTCAGAGATTACCAAAGGAAGGGTATGGGGTTTATAACCCATCATGAGGTAGAATGGAGATTGATTGGTGATGGAATGAGGGTGGTGATTATGAGCGAACTCAGCATGGGAGACATTATTGGCCCAAGATCCAGGGTTATTCCCACAGAAGATCCAAAGGTAAGTTTCGACTTCTTGGTTTACCCGTTTGGTTTACCCGTCAGATTGGGGGTGGTAGGTGGTGGAGAGGGATAGGTCATATTTCAGGAGTTTTCCGAGTTCTCGAGTGAAGGAGGAGGCAAATCGGGGTCCTCTGTCAGAGATGATTTTGTCATAGAGACCGAAGTGAAGGTATACTTTGTAGAAAAAGAGTGCGGCAATACCTTCAGCAGTGATGTTTTTCTTTGTGGGACAGAGAATCACCCCCTTAGTAAGCCCATGGTCAACCATGACCAAAAGGGAATCAAAGCTGGCAGAAGAGGGGAGGTCGGTGATAAGGTCACAAGAGACCTGCTGGAAGGGTCGGGAGGTGGAGGAGCGGATGGTGGTAAGTAGGGGGACGGTGGGATGGGTATTGGTTTTATTCTGCTGGCAGGTCACACAGCCTTCAACATATTTACGGACGTAGGAGGTGAGGCCGGGTCACCAGAACTCAGCTGTGATGAGTTGACGGGTCTTCAGGTAGCCGGGGTGACCGGCTGTCTCGTGGTCATGGCAACGTTGGACAATGGTGTGGCGCAGGGAGTCGTCATTGGGAACATAGATGCGACCCTGGTAGGTTAGGATGCCTGCCTCAACCTGCCAGTCAGAGAGGCAGGAGTGGAAGGGGAGAGGGATGTCCTTGTTCATGGATTGGAGGGCCTGAAGGACAAGGGGATCGCCGGCAGAGGCGGATTCAATGCGATGGGACAAGGCAACGTCGATGACGTTGACAAAGAGGGACAGGGGGAGGAGAGTGACTCTGTCGTTATCGTCGTCGGTATGGGGCAGGAGGTCAGGGCGGCAGGAGAGGGCATCAGGGCCCGCAAGGAGTTTTCCAGGGATGTGGATCATTGTCAGGTCGAAGTCAGTGAGGTCAATGAGCCAGTGAGCTTGTCAATGATTGAGGTTCTGGGGGGAGCAGAAGTAAGTGAGATTCTTGTGGTCGGTGAAGACTTGGACATGGAAAGGAGATCCATGGAGGTAGTGTCGCCACGATTTCAGGGCACGGATGACAGTGAGGAGTTCTCTGTCATAGATGTCGTAGTTTCGTTCTGCTGGGGAGAATGATTGGGAGAGGTAGGAACAGGGGTGCCATTCACTGTTGGAGTTGGTTTGGAGAAGGATGGCGCCGGAGGTGTACTTGGAGGCATCAGTGGCGACAGCGAATGGCACGGCTAGGTCAGGAAGGTGGAGGACAGGTTTCAATAAGAACAGGGATTTGAGGGTGTTGAAGGAGGTTTGGCAGGTGGAAGACCAATTCCAAGGTAGGTTCTTCTTGGTGAGGTCAATAAGGGGTCGGGCAATGTTAGAGTAGTCAGGGATGAAACGTTGGTAGAAGTTGGCAAAGCCGAAGAATGACCTGACGTCTTTGACTTTTTTGGGGGTGGGCCAGCTGGCGATGCTGTCTAGCTTTACAGGATCCATGGCAAGTTGTCCTGGTTTGACGATCATCCCAAGGTACTCTACCTCAGTAGTAGCGAAGCGGCATTTTTCGAACTTGAGATGGAAGTCCAGCTCCATCATGCATTGAAGGATGTGTTTGGTACATTCATGATGGGTTTCTTCGTTGGGGGAGAAAATGAGGAGGTCGTCCATATACATAAATGACGAGCCATCCTTCAGCGATCATATCTCAAAAGGAGTCGTTCATGAATCATTGGAACGTTGCGGGAGAGTTGGTGAGTCCAAAGAACATCACCGTGGGTTTGAAGAGTCTTTTGTGTGTGATGAAGGCAGCCCCCCATTGGTGGCCATCTTTGATGCGGACATTGTTGTATCCCCAGTGGACATCAAACTTAGTGAACAGTTTGAGTGGTGCCAATTATGGTGTTTGAATGCAGTTTCGAATTTTATGACGAAGTTGGAGAATGTGCCCATGGTTATGGTGGTTCCTGAGATAGCATTCTGCCTGAACGTAGTTGCCCATGTGAGGGCAGATCCTTTAGTCATGTAGGAGAGGGCAAAGGCAATCATTTTGCTGTCGGTGTTGTAGACTTTCTTATTGACAAGGAGGTAGAAGCATACTGCATTCAACCATTGGATGGACTTGTTATAGGATCCATCAAAGGCTTCTGGTGCTCTGATACGGAGTTCAGTGGGTTTCAAGGAGGACATTGGGGAGGGGGGTCTAGGGAATGATGGGGGAGGGAGTGGTGTGTAGAATAGGGGGAGTGGAGTGAAAGGGGGAAAGACTGGGTTGGTGGCGATAGGGGTTGGGGAAGGGCAAGCTGGTGGGCTAAGTCGAGGTCTTGGGTTTGTTCAAGGTCAGGCAATATGGTTACGTCCTGGTCAGAGTTTTCTTCTGGTTTAGAGAGCTCAGCTTCTGACAGAGAATCGATGGGTTGTTCTCAGGCGCCTCGCCACGAGTACCGAGGGTTGTTCTGTGGGTACGAAATGGTGGAGGACTATAGCGATGATAGCCTTGTAAGGTAACTTTGACCTTTTGTTATGCTTGGACTGGGTAGGTACAAACATAGACTTGATCGATCGTTAGATCGCCCTAAGGGTCGTCCTTTAGGGGTTCAAAGGTTTCAGTGGAGTGTCGACTCAATAGTACGACGAAGACTAAGAGAGATCCCGAGGAGCAATGACCTTCATATATTCAAGGGAGTATCGAGTAGGTCAAAGTTAGAGAGACAATACAGGAAGTACAATGGTTTATATAGAAAGGGGGAGTGCACATGGACCAAGCAACACCTGCCCTAATTAGAGGGACACGTCATTGTAGAACAAGAGAGAACATGATGGAAGCAATGGGTAAATGAAACTATGTAATTGGCGCAAGAGAACCGATTGGTGGAGATAGAGGTCCGAGGAGATAATGGAGAATTGACGAGGGAAGAAGAGGAAAGGAAAAACATGTAGAAGAAAAGAGGCGATCGTAACACCACCAACGCATCTACTTCTTCTTCAGTCCACCTTGCCTTCAAGTTGCCCATTGATGAGACATCTTGGGACATATTACCAACAGTATGGTCAAGTAGAGAAACAAGAGATCTGCTTTGGGTACAGATGAGTTGGCGATGTTGATTGGCACGTTCTAAGTAGGGATGAGGGAGAAACTGAGTCATTGTATGGGGGAAAAGAAGGTTTGTCAGATTTCAGTCTCCACACCAATCTCGGAAAAGATGCCACACTCTTTGCTGCTAACCAAACCAAACCAATCAATGGAAGTTCAAAACTGGCATGTTCCCAAACAAGCTCTTACACAGTAAAAGTGCTGCCTGGAGAGCCTCATTCCGTGTTGGTGCTGACTTGATGGGTCCATCATGATCATTGTCATCTTCTCCTGATGTTGCTAACAGCCCCCGCGCACCCTTTGCCTCCATAACCGCCTAGTAAATGTCTTCATCAGATGCATCAAAAACATTGTGAGCCTCTGCAGTGGGGTTGAGAAGCTCGGCAAGGTTGTGGTTACTATATTGGAGCACCAGCCACCCACAAGATGAATACTCACACTCTAATTATATAACAAATATATCCTAATTTGGCTCAGCATATGGGTTATCTCTCATGAAATGTGTATTGGTTATTGGGTATGGGTTATATTCACAAGATACCACACACCAACTGGGGAAATCTGAAAATGTATTGGTGTCATCTTTCTAAGCTAAGGCAACTCAGAACTGATATAGTTCCCCAGATAACTTGCCTAAGCTTCCATGGATGACAGACTATAAGCTAGGGAAATGGTATTTCTCCTAGACGAATCAACACACACAATTAAGGAGTATTGAGTTGGTGAGTAAACTTAGTCTCACCAGTAACGTGGGTGGTTCGTCAATCTTCAACGATAGTTGAGGGGGATCGATATGGCTAGAAAGCTCCTCTTGTGGTCTGGTTGGTATGGTTGTGTACTGATAGATAAGCACACAGATGGCTCTAGTAAGTCTTGTGGTTACTAGTACCAAAGGTTGAGTTTGTTGAAAAGGTCAGGTGATTCAACTCTACCAAAGTGTTTCTAGGAATTGGTCATCTAGAAAGGCAGTTTGGATAGATGTTGGATCTTGCACAGCAGTGATGTAGGAATGTTACATCTACAATTGCTTTGTGGCTGGTAATCCAAAGATATGTCCAGATGTCAGGTTGTTGTGAGTTTGCAGATCAACTGCAAGCTGGGTTCACACAAGTCTCTTAGCACTCAGATTGGTTTAATAACGCAATTCTATTGTGCACTAAGGAGTTGGGGAGATCAGGTCTCTATAGCACAATTACCTCTTATCTCCTAGAGTGGATAATTGGGCTGAGACAGTGTACTCTGCTACCTCTTACCTCCTGGAGTGGATAGCAAGTACAGTGAACTTGACAGGTTCCTACTGTTGGGGATCTATTCCCTTTGGTTGTCCTTGTGGGGTTTTCTTCCTAAAGGTGTCCTAACCTAACAGTGGACGTATCTGGTTCGGGGGTGGGAATCACACTAGGGCCTCTCTTGGGTTTCCTATGATGAGTTCCGCTGGTAAGTGTCTACTTGGAATTCTTTCTCCTAAGCAGAGACTGTCCTTGACACTTCCTGAGGTGCTTCTCAGATCCTACTGAGGTGGTGCTCTCTCAGGTTCTATACAGAGTATGTTTTGTATATCTTCTGCTTCTATGAAGTCTATGAAGTATGTGTGTGTCTTTTTTGGGGCCTGATCTGCTCTCCTTTTATAAGTAAATACATGAGGCTGTGTAGTTTCCTATCTAGGTCAGGCTATGTAGAAAGCTGACTAATGCCAAGGGAAAGCTGACAAATGCCGAGAGAAAGCTTACCAATGCCGAGTCCAATTGCCAGATTCAGCTCAATGGCTTGGTAATCATGGGCTTTGGCCTGCAGGCTTGGCAATGACTCATGATGACTCATGATGACTCAGACAGGTCACATGACCAACTCTCTCTCTGATACTTAAGCTAGTACAAGATGTTAAACAATAGATACAGTAGGTAGCTATTGGTAGTAACAGAGATATGGTTGGAGAAACTATTTAATTTCTCCACAACCGGTGGATGAAAAATAGGGAAAAATAGTGAGAGGTACTTCATACTAGGCACTATCTAGCCTTACATTATGGAGTGATTTGGACCGCGGGAAAGGGGCGAAATCTCAAATCTCGGGTCAAGTGTATACAAGTACTATACAAGCACTAATACAAGAACTCATGATCCATGCATCAAACTGGTTTGGTGCAGGTCACCGTTCTGTGAATTGGCATTCAATAGAATGCTATATATTTTGACGCTGTCGCCGCAGGTAATATCATGCACCTCACGTACCGCAATCATCAAACATGTCAAAGCCAGTTGATGTCTGTCTCTGTTTTGTTGTTGGTTTGTTCACACTAATTCATCTCTGTTAGTTAATCCATCAGTCTACTCTCACCCGTCATACCAAAGCGGTCAATGCATTGGCCATCAGTCCTCAAGGAACATTCCTTCTTCGTGGAGGTACATTGTTCTCAAGGTTGCACAGCTCAACTACCTGATTGTCATTTTCAGGCAATGACAGTCGTATAGTAGTATGGAACCTAACATCCGGCAAGATGACACAAGAGCTTTGTGTTCCATCATCGGGCTTTATCAGTGCTCTAGTGTGGCTGAAGCTGGATGACCACGATGACTCTGCCTTTGCCTTTGGTGCATCCGATGGTAATATCCATATCTACGAACACGGAAAAGACACCTCCGTCTTTCAATACCTTAATATCACAATGGCTCACATGGGGGCTATCGAGTCGCTTGCTTGGGATCCAATTCATTGATGGGTTGCCAGCACTGGTAATGGCCACCCCCAGGTTTGGAAGTTATCAGCTGACAGTTCGTGAAGTCTATACCACATCAGTTTTGAACTTTCTAATCCTTGATACAGAGTCGCTCACCCCTGTTCTTTCCGATCCGGAGAAGCAACCCTACATCGCTCATGCTGTTCACTTTTCTGACAAAGGTTCGAGCCTTCTCATCTTGTATCTGGAATGCGGTTTCGTGTAGGTGTCTCATTGCTCAGTTTGACATGTCTCATTCCAATCAGGTGTTGCTACTCTGTCGAACCTTGGAGTCTCAAATGGCAAAAGAAAGTGAACGGGCGCATGTAAGTATTTTCCATCGTTGCATCTGAGTACTGATTCCATTCATGTTGCAGAGGAAGCGCTTGTCTTGATAGCCAATATCTTGTAGTCTCCAATTTGCAGGATGGCGTTGACAAGTACGCCATACCCACCATGCAGCACATTCAAAGTTACAACCATGCCATTGTGGTGAACGTCCCCTTGCAAGTCTCAGTCACACGAGAAGCCGGTTGGGTTATTGTTGGAGGCGATAATGGCTTTGTGCGTATCTTTGATTACCAAACAGGTGTTTTTTGCGACAAGCTTGACCATGGTGGTGGTGAGTATAATATATGCCATGCAAGGTTTTTTTGATCCGATGTTGTGGTACAGCTGGCGACAGAGTGGTTACCATTACAGTGAGGTTTTCCTACCTCATGTTGCCCACTCGCTCTAATTCAATGCAGTCGCATGAAGGTTCTCATGGTTGTACAATTGTTACTGGTAGCTCTCTTGATGGTCATAGCAGTATCAAGGTATGGACTTAGGAGCACAAGGTGAGTTTTAACGATCGCTGTTTGATTTGGCTGATGGTAGATTACCTTCAGAGTAAAGACATGTCCGCCACCAGCGTAGCTGTGGCTCTGAAACCTCAAACATCCATTACCACCAAGCAGTTGATCCCATTTGCGATTGTGTGCATCTGTATCAACGTCTTGATGTTGAGTCTGCATCTCAGTTCCTTTACAGATATCTTACTTGACCTGTATTATGAAGCAGTGTTGTAACGGTAGCAGTATTGTAACCCTCCCTTCATGTACATGTACTCCCCTTGAGCGGCACCGGTTGAGATTTACATGAGTCTCGTGACTCATGTGATTGAAATGACGTTCACTACAAAGGTCATGTTCAAGCGTTTCAGCAGTTCTCTTTTGTACTTCCACCATCTGGCTTGGCAATCAGTGCTGAATACCTTCCAGTACAAAAAAATGTCGAAGCACTCATCCGCATCCATGCACACTGAAAAGGAGCAAACGCATGCCAGGGCTGCAGTATGTCAACCACAGATTATTCTAATAGGTCGTAGCTCATGAAAAGCCAGGTAAACAGGTATCTTGACTTGGAGGCTGGAGTTGATGAGAACGAAGAGGTGGAAGATGAAGATGAAACTGGTGCAATACGTTTTTCTCACTTGATTCTTTACTGAGCCATTTTAGACGCATCATTTATTGTCCCAGATGGAGATGACAATGCCCACCCAAATGCCACATTGGATTCGGCCATCTGGGATATGTTCGAAGAGTTCTTGACATCGGATATGGGCTATGGTCAGCTCGCCAACAAAATGAAGACACATCTCAGCTCACGATATCGCTGGGAAGACTGGAAGGAAATAGAAAAGGTGTTATTCTCTGGAGATGGAGACGATGGACTGGCCCTCCAAAATGTCTGCGCAATTAGGCCGCAATATGTCTCACTGCCGGTGCCCTCCCCATCATCTGTCTCGCACACACCTGCCGCAGGGTCATCAAGGTGGCAGAATACAGTCAATTTCATTGCCAGTTGATTTGGGACCTCTGGGCGCGATCGGTCTGAAGATACACGGTCACTGATCCTTGACTCCCCTCTGCAGATCGATCACCCTCTTAGTACCAGAAGGAGAAGTACGTCAACACTGTCCCTTGATGATTTCCTAAATACCAACTGTTGGATTGTCAATGTCCTGCATAAGTTCATGATCCCCTTTTTTTCTATTATCTTATATTCTTTCAAACAGTGTGACAGGTCAAATTCCTCATCAACCATTGGAATGAGGTCGGGGTCCCAGCCATCAAACATAAGTATTTCTTGGGGAGGATATGTTTGGGCACTAGGACTACTGAAGATGTCAGAGCTGCACTCCCCTTATCACACAGGGACTCCATCAAGTCTTTGTGCCCAATCATGTATCAAGAAATCGCGCACTTCTTTCAACAATCTTCATTGGAAATCCTGGGCTGGTATTACGTGAAGAAGCGAGGACTCTACAAACATGATCTCGGCTACGTGCTCTCCTACGATGTCCAGACGGAAATGCTCCAGCTTCTTGTTGCATCCCAGGAACTCAAGGACCTGGAGAGAGAAAAGAGAGAGGAATATCTTAGGATGCATTCCCGCAATCCAAGCGCTGCACTGTCCATCAGAATAGACCCGAGGGCTCATCGACTCTTCAATCCGAGCATGACTTGGCAACCCGCTTCTCCTTCACGCTTGGAAAATTGTGGAAGAACTTCCTACAAATACAATGGTAAAATGTATATGCATGGACTATTGCTAATGTCTCTACCAAGGAAAATGTTATCCATGTAGCCACTCCATCCCCCCAGGAAATATCTCTCCACAGGGAGTCAGGTTGTCATCCATCCTTTGTAACGGGTACCCTCCAGTCATACAACGCACGATTCTGGCGAGAGAACGATAGAGTCAGGGTCAACGATGGCACTACCGATGGGGGTCTTGCCAAACTGTGCAGTATTGACCTTGAATGTCAGTTGGTGATGGTGGAGCTGCTAGATGGTGCTGAATTAATTGACGTGTACATCAAAAACCTATGGCATCAATTCAATCCAGGGGACACTGTAAGGGTGATATGCGATCCTGCGGAAGCTGGCGGTGCTCAGTCCCTCAAAGCCGGTCTGTTCGGTACCATTGTCATGTCTTATGATAACCAGACAATGTTTGCATGTTCTTCAGGAAAAGAACAAGTAAGTTTTCTTGCTACTTCATAACAGACGAATGACGTATTGTATCTAGGTCACTGTACCTGACCATCTGCTGGAAACTTACATTCCTGATCAACCTCTTTGGGCGCCGTTCAGCACCACCTACCAATCACTCAATGCGTCTCATGAAGAAGTTCAGTTGGGAGACCAGGTGGAGGTCATTCGAGGGCCTCTCACAGGGAAGAAGGGGTCCATTGAGGTCTTGTATCGCCACCAGGATCACCTCGCATTTTTGTGCACTGGTCTGGTGACAGAGGAACACAACGTCCCCATATCCTGGACGCGGTTCACGCCCAATGCGAGAGCATTGTGGTCGACGAAAGCCTGTGGGTACAATGTCAAACCCGGTGATAAAGTTTCTGTCGTTAGAGGACAGTGGTGGACTAGATCTGGGACGGTGCTGAAGGCTGATCTGGTGCAAAAGATCCTCGTCGTTGCTGAAAACGGGGATTCGTCGGTCCGCAGTTCTTTCTTCATTAGTGTTTCTTATAGCTAAAGTTTGATAGGCCCAGTTCACCATCCCAATCACTTTCGTTGCTCACAACGGCCCGATCAGTGATCGTGATGAGAAGCAAAGGTACCAAGGGAAGGAGGTTTTTATTATTGGTGGCAGACACAAAGGTTATCGAGGGATGCTCCGGTCTCTTGCCTCAACGATGTGTACGGTTTCCTTCAGCTTTGGGACGGTGCTCGAGCTTTCTCAAAACTTGGTTATCCCCCAGTAAGTTAATATTGTTGGAGGACGTATCTTTTAGTGATTGTGTGCAGCAGCACTGCAACGACCTTGGCAGGTGCCGCCTTACCTGAATCACAATGCAAGGCTTTGGCTGATGCGTACATGCGGTCATTTGTGCCAACCATCAGATCTACTACTCCCCCCCCTGATGATGCCGTCTACTCTCACCTGGATACAGAACCCACCGCAGATGCCCGTTGACCTGCACGGAACCAGTTCCATGCAAAGTCAGACATTATACCCGAATGAGTGAACTTCCACCTACATCTCACCAGTGGAATCCCTCAACACAAAAGGGATAGATGACTATTAGTATAGTCTACCTACTCCCAAAGCTTCATACCATTCCATCAAAGGACAGAGGAGTTATGAATATATTTCTCCCCATCCAACTTACTAGTACTACTTACTACATACATACATCGGACCCGAGTTTCCATATTTGATACCTTTCCCACGGTCCGATTGCTTAGCTAACTTAAGGTCAGATGACCAATAGTAACAGCTACCTATACCTATTTTTACTTCCAATTTCCGACCATAGGTCATGGAGAAATTAAATATTTACTCCAACTCGACCTCATATCACCCCTCTGCTACATAGCTGAATGATCCATTTCATATCTTTTCCATTACTAAGTACATAGCTAAGTGTCAGAGAGAGATTGACCAGGCACAGTACAGCCTTGCACAGCATGAGTCAGGATGAGTCACATTGAGTCAGCATGAGTCATTATGAGTCATTTCCTGATTGGCATAGCATGAGTCAGTATGAGTCATTTCGAGTCACATGACTCGAATTGGTCAGCAACCTCTTGGCATTAATAAGCAGTCCAGACTCTTGATTGGCTGGCACTGCCACTGTAAATTATGTATATAAGGAGAGTGTTTTGAGCCCCCAAGGAAGCAAGGTAACGATTCAGGTAGAACTAATCAGGTAGACACAGGCACAGAAAGCCACATACCTTAGCCTCATCCCATATTTGGAATTCCCCTAACAGGTACCCAACAGAGGACCTAGAGTAGGCAATTTCCATAGCATTAGCACTGCCAGATAGTTGTTAGGAATAAAGACTCGTACCCAAAGTTAGGATGAGTGAAATAGGAGAACCCTTTTGGGAGAAAACCCTATCTCGGGCAACAAAAGGACAGATCCCCAGCAATATATCCCCAATAGTTCTACTGCAACCCCTGCTTCTCAAACTGACTATCCACCCTAGGAGATAAGAGGTAGCTCAGTGATTACACTTGAAACCACACCTCCTTACGTTTGCAATACAATTGAGTTAGGAAACCAATTCGTGTGAACTAAGAGACTTGTGTGAACAACCCAGCAACTCACCATAGCAGCATATCATCGGAGTACACTCCACAAAGCTGCTGACTAATCTCTAGGATATTCCTATCCTACACTTTCTGCTCAATCAAACTCAATCGCACCAGACGCCTAGTCTGAAGCATCTTCAATTCTAATCTTTCCAACGCCTGTTGAGGATTAGCAAACAACCCATGTTACTAGTACACTAAGTCACTCACTGACTCAATCCTAGTGCTACTGGGACTGTTTTGCCTAGGAGAGTCTATTTCCCTAGCTTCTAGTGTTCTATCCGTGGAGGCAAAAACAGTTGTCTGGAGAGCATTCTAGTTAGTGTTCTTTGCTTGTTGCCTAGAAAAAAGTCAACGTGTAGAGAAATTCCCCATTTCTTCATATCCCTATTTCTTTTACCGCACCCACATCCCGAGCTCAAAGAAGCTTGAGATACTCCCCCTTTCCACCTACGATATTCTTCTTTCCTCAACCGTTCTCACTATCCCTCACAGATCATGAATCTGAATTTACGCCGCCTACTCTTTCATTCAAACACTGACCACCATGAGCGACCCCAACAGTTCCCGTGTGACTTCACCAATTATACGGAACCTACTAGCACACCAAACAATCCTGGAACATCTGCTCCTGTTGCTCCAAGGTGAACTTGCTGAGCACAATTTAGAGCAGGATGGAACATATCGATACCAGTATCATGTCACCCTACAATTTAATACCTTGCGTGGACCAGGACATGAGCAATTGTTAATGACCTGGCAATGCTATATCTGTTGAAGCATCTACAGATTGGCCAGATCCTTTAACAACCAACTTGATAATATCTATCACCAGTTGTGAAGTATTGATCCAATCTGGTACCCCCTTATGGAGAATCGTTTGATAATGATTGACCAGTTACAACCACCCTTTCCACCAATCCCCCAGGAGGTTCTTATTGAAGCTTTGGTTGATGTGACTCAGCGTGAAGAATCGCCTGAGCCTGAACCACATGATTCACCCCCTCCCAGAGGTGCTGGAATGAATGGTGACCCCTATGTACATCTGAGGACCCACCAGAGGTGACCGAGAACTACTCTTCTTCCCCACCCCAACCTCACAGCTGAGTGGGACAATCAGGGACAATTGTTTTCCATTCCCTGCAGATGACCCGCACCAAACCAGTTTGATGCATGGATCATGAGTTCTTGTATTAGTACTTGTATAGTACTTGTATACACTTGACCCGAGATTTGAGATTTCGCCCCTTTCCCGCGGTCCAAATCAC
>JBBPRK010000477.1:0-22467 GCA_038093075.1 Boletus patriciae | reverse complement strand
TAATGAAAAATTCGACGCTGAGGGTCACGACAGTGGCGCGTTCCTTCCGACCGAAAATTTGTATCGCGAGGGCCGCGAAGAAAAGTGCGATTCTAGAACCATGTAAGCAAAGCGTGAGCACACGCGACGATGGTTTGGATGACGTACGACCATATGAGGGAGGCAACCGGAAGGCTGTGCGTGATTGCAAGACACGCCATTCCCGATTTCGCTTGACTGAGCGTCCACATGGCATCCAGCTATCATGGAAAATGTGAACATTCCAGGCAATTGTGGTCTTCTGCCGTGAAGACATACTGCATAGCGAGCGCCCATCAGTCTCGGGTTACTGTACACACCCAACAAGCTAAAGGAGAACACGATGGACGCGACCGTTGAAACCACTGAGCAATAGATGATGATTTCGATCGAACTTGCGGCAGAGCCTGGAGTGACAACACCGGGAACAGCGAGGAAGCTAAAGTTCACTGCAAGCATCACTGTGGACTGCGACCCATAAGATGTCCGGCACGCAAACCGGACGGGACTCACAAAGATGGTATACCGGCCCAGCTCTTCCTTGAGCCTATTGATGAAATCCTTCCAACGAGGCTGGATGATAATACCGTCAACCCAGACTCGTTGCAGACGAACGGCATGTTCGTTTGGTGATCCAAAGAGAAACAGATTGACGGCTCTGAATGCGAGGCGACGATTCCACTTCTGTTCGCCGAACAACGGTGTATCTGCGTTCAAACGTGCGCACGGCTGACCGCAAAAATTCAGGAACTGGTTTTCAGCTGGGATTGTGCTCAGGAAAACTGGTAACCGGACATGTCCGTTAACACTCACTGAAGTACAACATTAATCGCGCTTCATATGATGTCAGCACCACTTCATGACGTGACGAGGCATAGTCATACCAATGACCCAAATAATGTATGGATCGGCAATCCTCTCATCATCTTCGCTGAAAGTCAGCGTCAAGGACGAGTACGGGACAAGAAGATGTACCTTTCAGGGAGTTGACGAGGTCCAGAATCGCAACAAGCTCATCTTGTGCGAATGGGCTCGAGGAGGAATCAGTAGTCATCATGTCTAACAGTTCGATAAGAACATGGTCCGGATATTTCACAAAAGGGATGTACCAGTCTTTGCATAATTGAGCATGCCTCTAAGGTCTTCGAAGGCTTGTTTTGGAAGGATACGATTGTGGGGATAGTATTCACAATGCGCCCTCGATGCGACGTCATTTGTGATATACTTGAGTTAGGGTCAGTGCCAGAATAAACAACAAGTGGAGACATACTTGAAAGGCTGGCGGGAGAAGCATACCAATAATGTGCCTCAACCATATACCCTAAGCAGATGTCAGTAGAAGAAAGCTGTGGCGCATCAAACATACTGATGTGGCTATATTCCGTGATCCCTTGCAAGTCGATACTGAGCTTGTTCACACCAACCGATTCTACCCAAAAGAGAAGGCGGTGTGTGTGGTCGACAAAGTAATAGTGCCAATGTCGACTATCGTCCACATTCAGGACAATTTCCGTGAGCTCGTCCAGGGTAACACCGTGTGTCTCGATCGCCTGCTGGATGAGTTTCGCGGCGTAACAAAGGAGATCTTGTTCTTTTTGGCGGTCATTGATGTTGCTCTCTGTGAATATACGCTGGGAATGGTTCGTAACAGGGGTGTATGCACATGAAAAAGAAACGTACTAATCCTTCGTGGTAAAAGAGAACAACTCCTTCGGGATGAACATGCTGTCTCCATCCCTCTGGAAGTTGTGGTAGTCTAGGTCGAGGGCTATCAAAGGGTAGACGAGTCTCGTAAGGAGGTGAACGCACGCAGACAAGAGACTCTGTTGCCCAGCTGGGATGTCAATCAGAGGGTCGGCGACCTGACTGTAGGCCAGTGTGAATGGAGAGTAAGAGAGGTGCTGAAACACGTGTCCTCACTTGACTGTCCTGCGCTTATAGCGCTGCGACCCTCCTTCAGGAGTCGCAGGGTGTGGGTCGGATTCGAGCTTACGACTTGAAGTGAGAGCTTTGTATCTTGATACTTCGTCCTCCGAGTCCCAGGGAGCGGTACGCACGGGCAATGCTGCGAGAGTTTCCTTGTGCCCTTCCTCCACCTTTGTGGCACGTTCCGAAGTTTGCGAATAGACTTGTTCTCCCGTGGTATTGCCCACCGCGGGGACATCGTTTGCATGCAGTCGGATTCGGGACTGGCCTCTGCGACGTGCAAACGTTAGAATCGAGCTCCAAAGTGAAGCAGACCAGGATCGAAGCGTGGGTGCTATGCGGCCAGCGGACAGGCGGAGGTAGCGAATAACAAGCGACAGCAGAAATCGAAATAGACGTGCCGTCGAAGTCAGCATTGCCGACGGACGGGTGGTATGCAGGAGTTGGTGTCACAACTCACAAGCGCTGGTGGTTGTATTCATCAAGTTTACCAACTACAAGCGCTCGAAGTCGCCAACCACCAACGAGGTAACCGTGGCACTGCCAGTGAAGGCACTTCTCTCATCCATTACCACTTTGTTGGAACACGCTATATCATCCCTCTCACATTGTCGAGTGTCTCGAAGTGCACCACTGAAAGCCGCCGGCAGCACTAGCCTGTTCAGTCCCCTTAGATCCAACTACGAGCGCTGCAGCCAAGTGACATGCATGAACTACTAGTCATCCATCGTAGAAGTACCATCTGTTCGCCAAGCCAGCTCATCAAAGAAGGTCGACGCAAGGAGCTCATTGATGTGGATGGTGACCCAGAGCGAGTAGCCATCAGTATACTCGATGAGACACGAAGAAAAACATCGGAGAAGGGGGAGGAACGCGACAACCAAACGTACACTAGCTCGGTCTTCGCGACATTCCGTAGTAGGTTTGCAACAGCCCAAATCAACACCACTGTCATCCGAAGACTTTCCCGGTGACCGTCGAATGAAGGAGATCCTAGCGAACCCAATCAGAGCTGATCAAGACTCATTCTAATCGAACCGCGTGGTCAATGACCACATACTCACAATTCAGCCTACTGAGTCTATATGTAGTGCATCGAATCGCCTGGTCAATGCATCCCATCTTCGGTACCAGACCTCAAATGGCAAAACACCCATCTGGGTAATCTGACTGAAACGGTAACATTGTTTGATGTTCGCTGATGTTGATCCACTAAGTCTCGCAATATAAGCTCAAGGAATCCGCGCGTACCGTTAAACGAATCCTCCAGGGTGGGGCTACAGTTGCATCGCCCACTTGTTGTGCCTAATAGAACGTGAGCCGTCACGACGTGGTCTACCGTCACCCGAAAAAGACACACAGGACTCCCCTCCTTTGGATCTGTAGAACCTTGTCCCCCGCTCGAGGTGTGACCGTTCGGATAGTGTGGAGCGACAGCCTTGGCAGGCGGTTTACACCGTAACGTCTAGTGAGTCCCTGCGTACAAACTCGAGGCAAAACAAACCTGTGGTGTTTCATCAGATTCCGCGACGGTTCGCTAAGATGATAAGTACTCACTCGTACATGGCGACCTTCCTCAGGAGGAGGTACCTAGCGTAGCGTATCAATGTGGGAAAACAGATGCACCAACATCGTGAATGGCCAAATACCTACATGAAAGGGACCGTACGAATCTGGAAGGACATTGTTGAGGTTACGAACGGCGATTTTCCCTTTATATTGTCCAGTCGCGAGATGACTACTATCCGGTGAGAGTGCAATTGATCGTATGTCTTCGCTGTCCTCGATGATGGGGCCAATCCGCGTGAGGGTCGATGCGTCCAGGAACGAGATGGAACGGTATGCGTAGGTAGCAACGAATCTCCCGTTGGCGGCTAGAGTAATAGACTCGAGGGTGCCGCCACCAAGAATTGGTGATTCGGCGAGCTGGGACCCTGTGGACACATCGAAAGACCTTATCTTCTTGTCGTCCGATGTAGCATATATTCGTTCCCCGTCGTTTGACCACGCAAGGGGAGTGATTGGGGGCGATGAGGGTATGATGGTCTTGATGGTGATGCGCTCGGCACCGCTGTGACTGTTGAAGACACGGATGGGGCCACGACGGCAGGTGGTGGCGATGTGTTCACCATTGGGAGAGAATTTGATTCCCGTAACGGTGTTGTCATGTCGAAGGGGGCCAACCAATCTCTCCCCGGTGGTCATGCTCCAGATGCTTGTTCTGCTTCTCGTCCCGGTGGCAAACTTGGTCGAATCCGGTGAAACGTCGACCGCATACACCGAATTTGAGCCTTCCACGTCGAGGACCTTCTGCTGTAGCTCTGCATCCCACACGCTTGCCCCCCGCTCGGTCCCGCACACTATCCACTTGGCATCTCTCGACACAGCAATGGCGTTCATGTTCATTCCCATCTGCTTCCCTACCCCTTCACCATCTGCAAGTCGCCATCGTTGAATTCCATCGCTCGTGCCTCCCAAAAAATGCATTCCATCAGGGTGGAAAGCGACCGTGTATATCCCACTGGAACTACTTTCAACCACCGTTGAAGGGTCTTGCTGGAACTGTCAGCATTGTACAGTCGGTCCTGAGAATGGCCGGTGCTACGCACTAGTTTTTGTCAACGACATCCTCACTGGATGGTAAACAGTCGCTGGTTTTGAAGTGTCTGAATGTCAAAGAGTTGAAGGTGGTTCGGTTTAGTCGTGACCCAACGTTGCTTCGCAGACACGTTTCCTTTTTCTCGCTATAGCGCCTCGTTTCTTCAGCGCTTATTCTGACTGGTGGCCTCGTTGCAACCGGCGGTTAAACAGTCGACATTGGCGAATTTTTTTCTGGTTGTTAGTGACGGTCTTGCTGTAACTTGCGGTTGGTCGTCTCATCCCGGCGGCAGGGCTCGGTTCGCGGTGGTGTTCAACACGCATCAGACCAACTCGAGACGTGGGAACGGGACAGCCGAGTCAAGAATGGGAATGATAGGATACGGTAGACTAAGACTCCTACCAACCGCAAGACGGACGTCCGGCATCTCCCCCAATGATTATGGACCGTCATCATACTCGCGACCTGTTAAATTGTACATGTCGCCCCCTGTGCGCCCCGTCCGTATCGTTCACTTTGTGTCCGAGCTCTGTTTCGATGGCAGGGAGGAGCCCACCGGGGTAGACATCGTAGTCTCGTCCCTGCGGGAATGTGCCAATACCACCGGCACCTCAACGGCCCTCGCTATCAGAGTACCACACGAGAATAGGTGGATCAATGCATCCCATGAGTGAAAACACAGCGGGTAAATTCACGCTGATGGTGATCTACTGTGAGTCGCATAATGTAAGCTCGAGGAAACTATGCGCACCGTTACATGGACCATCCCGATTAAGGGTTGAGATGCATCGTTTACTTGTGCGTAATAGGAAACGGTACTATGACACGTAATAACCAGAAAGAGACATACTGGCTGGCTTGCTTCGTATCTATTGAGCCTGGAAAGGTGTGTTACGCTGTAGTGCAGTAACGATAGCGGTGGTCACAAACAGATAAAGCCAAATACGAACCTGTGGGTTTACAGACTTCGCGACCAATCACTATAGTGTTTTGTTCGTCAGACACACCGCATCCATGAGGAAGAACACTTACCCGCTGGGGGCGACCTTCAACAATCGTCGAAGGTCGCCCATTTGTAGCGTTCACTGTCGCCGGTGAGGGGGAACGAGATCGATGAGCAGGTCGACGCGACTTTGTGGACAGTCGATCTGGCTTCTGCAAAGCCGGCTCCTTGTTCCTCCTATCGAACCTGGGCTGTAGCCAACTCTTAGGCATCGGAATACCCTGAGATGGCTTGGCGGTATTGCGATGTTTCTCTGGACGTGCCTCTAGGGGGAGGTGGGTAGGGCGGTGGCGGTGTGTCGTGGGGTGGGCCAAGCGGCGGTACCTTGTCCTCCCGAAGAGGTTGGCTGAGAGCAGCGCCAGCACGGAAGTAAGAGAGTCAAGTCGTCACCAACCTCGCCATAGTCTAACAGCGGGCGAGGAGTGCTCGAAGACAACTCGAACTATGCCATCGTGAAAACTCGCTTCGAAAGGGAAAGGGATGGTCATACCTCGAGGGGATCTATGTATCGCCGTCTTCGTGGTGGGACTAGTCCTAGGTTCTTCCTAGTGTAAGTAGGACAGTCAGCGCGACTCTTTTGGTGACAAAATGACGAAGGTCTGCCCAGGCTGGAGTCAGGTGGTTTGTCGTCGCGTCCGCCCGATGTCAAAGGCTCTCGTTTTGTTGGTCGGAACAACAAGACCAGAGCCTTCCACATCCTTCGCACGCAGATGAGTCTAGCGTGCCGTGTCGATGTGGGAGAACCGACACACCAACTGGCGAGCATCGCGACTCGGCGAGTGCGCAAATAAATACCGTGACAAACAGTAGCAAAGTACTAGCGATGCTACACTGTGAATAGTAAAGTCGCTATAAATCAGCGTCCGATGTGATTATAATTAATGTCCCCGTCATATAGAAATTAGTGTCCGACACTAAAAAATAATGTCCAATCGTGACGCTGAAGTGGACATTCGGTCCACTAAAAATCAGCGTCCTTGACATCGAACCCTAGTGTTTCATATCACCTGGGACATTGATATGTCAGGTTAATCTGGGATTTTTACAAGCTGTGCAGCGGCACAGCTGTAAAAATTGTAAAAAGGTTCGGCGCGGAAAACGCCGAGATCGCGCCGCTTGCCAGAAATGGCAAGCACGTCGGCAGTGACGAGCGTGCTGGCACGCTCGCGCTCGACGACGAGTGGTGCCGGTCGAGAGACAAGTGTGCCGGTGTGTCGGGGACAGAGGCCCCCATGTGGGGGCAATGTAATTCTTTTTTTTTACCATAGAAATACGAACCAAATGATTAGTATACATGATTGTAGCTATGAAATGTGAAGTAGGCCCTAGAATCTCGGTCGAAGCATGTGAGGGCTTCGGAAATGATGCGCGCGTGAGCGCGCAGCGCTGGAGACCATGCCGAGGTCTGGAGTGTGGTGTGTAGTGAGCCCGAGCAGAACTGCACCTGTAAAATTTTTACAGGTACGGCCAATCAGCGTGCGTTTCGCACGCGTAAAAATTGTAAAAATTGTAAAAACTTCGGGCTGCCTCACTTATCTCACTTATCTCCCGCCAAACGAGCACTTATCTCAACTTATCTGCATTTATCTCACTTTCCAGCTCCCTGTAGCACTTAAATAGCTGTTCCATCACTGCAAAAAATATCTACATGGAACAGAACACTTTTCTGACACGGTCCGAGCCTCGAAGGGTTGTTTCCAATGAGCGGTGCACGGCGACGAGGCTCATGTACTCGACACGACACGCTCCGGCCCGAGGACGCGCACGATGTCACGTGATGCGAGGCACGTGCGGCACGTGCCTCCTTCCCGATCGGGCCTGCACAGCTTGTAAAAATTCCGAGATAAGTAGTATCCACCATCGAGATCCCACCGGGTAAATCAGAATATCACATATAATTTAATCTGCAATAATATCCTAATACAACGGAGTACATTTGCGACAAGAAAGTAAAGTGAGCCATCCGTCGTGGTAGACATCACTGCACTGTGCAGCATCATTGCCATCGTGTGGCCTCATCACCTCGCGCGCTGCGTGGGTGGTAGCAATGGCGTGTAAGAGCACACGCATCGTGTTAGTGCCTGCTCGACGGCGCTATGGCATTGCCAGTCGTTGTCGTCGTGGTGTTGCCCTCTGTGCCCTCCTGGTGCATGTCGTGGAAGAGCCATGTTAGTCTGGTGGGAAAGCAACGGTCCAGTGCTTACTTGAGGCTGATTACATAATACACTACATCCGCTCCCTAGTGATTGAATCCACCCGTGAATTGGTCTCTAGATCTGTAATTTATTGAGAATACAGCCTTGAAGACTCAATAGATAGATGTTACTCATCTGATGAACTCGAGGTGATGAGGAAGGTGCAGAGGTGAGGGGACACACGATGGCGGTACGGAGATAAAGAGATAAGTCGGACTCTGAAAATGCGACGCGACTTTGCCACACTTGTGAGTGAGCGTCCAGCTGAGTTTCAAACGTCCCCACAACTGGGGATACGGTCTTTTGAACCCCGCGGGCTCTGCACGTCACCATAACGGATATGACGAGACCATCCCCCTAAGCTTTTCCGAACATGCGATTAAGTTAAACATTTAATATTGTCACTCACACGCCTGACATTGAAATTTATTGTCATCCATGGACTGACGGCGAAAATTAGTGTCCGGGGATGGACACTAAATAGCAGCGTCCATGACTTCAGTGTCATGGACACTGAAGTCAGGTGGATCAGTGTCAGGGACACTGATTTATAGTGTTTTTACTATTCACAGTGTTGAGTTATCTCTCGCCAAGTTGACTTGAGATGGGAGACCGAGCGGAACGTGGCAGGATATGTGCGATTATCTGGGAATGATATCAGTGATCGATTGATCTGTGATGCAGGTCCGGGTCGTATCCATCCCGCGGCGATCGTGTTAGAGCGCCTAGAAACTCTCATGTTGGCGCGCTTCCCTGCCTGTAACTTACCCTTAATAATGGACGTGTGGGCTTGTACCGGACCCGGTGGCGCGCTTGGCACGTAACTTGAAGCCAGACGTGGCCGAATTCTGGTATATCTGGGTTTCCCTTTGACTGCCAAGCGAGGAAGGTTTTGGCATGTGCTATCTGCCGGCCAGGCCCAACTTTTACCACAGGGTCTGAGACGCAAAATTCCGGCGCTGAACCATAAAGAAAACTCATCGGCCTGATGCTCAAAAGTAACCGCGCAGCAAAAGAACACGATATCGACGGCCCTGGATATCGACAAGGATGGGTTGAAGGTGAAATTTTCTAGAGCTAATTTGGACTCGAGGACGAATCCAGCATTCCGCGGACCGAGTAGTCCGTGCGTCTTTCTTTTTTTTTCCCCGGAAAAGCCCAGTGACACTCCCTGCCAATATTTTCAGGCTGAACTCGGGAGACAATTCCAATTCTCTTCCGAACTGAAATGTGGTTTCCAAGATAAGAGGAGAGACAGCGGGCTTTGCTTTGCTCGCCCAAGAACGCTTTCTCTCCGCTTGTTTGCCATCGGCTGGAATCCCCTCTTGCGCAATTCCCGTACTTCGGTCTCAGATTCCTCAGGTGTGGGCGCAAGGTGTACACCCAGTCTGGTTCGAAAGCTCCATTCCAGGTGAGTTACCCTTCTAACCTTTTACACCCCACATCTCGAGATTCAATCCCTTATTCTCCCTAATCCAGATTAACGCCGCTGACCCTGTCACCGCTTGTGCTGTCATGGCTTTCTCGCTGACGAGACCACCGTCCCCATCCCCTGAGGGTCATATATCTGAGGGTCACGATGATGACCATTTCTCTTCCGCACTCCATGCTGCCCTCTCGAACTTCGTCCCTGGCTCCTCGGCGCATCCCGACCACCACCCCGACATGATCAAGGAGAAAGAAAGGGCAGGTATCGATATTGTCGTCGATTCAGATTGTCTCTCCCTCAAAGGCATCGGCGCCGACGTTGAACCAGTGTCGCTCAAGGGCCACATTATATTACACCTCACAGAGCCCACGTCCATCAAGGAGATCACGCTCCAGTTTAGAGGGAAAGCGAAAATACCACTACAATCCGCCGAGACGTGAGTGCCATTGGCTCCTCTCCTCTCTCCACTCTCTCATTTTGTTTCCCACAGCTTGCCCTTGAGCGCTTCACCGCAGTGGTACACTATATGCAACCATGACTGGTCGTTCCTTGAGGGGGAGAAACGTCACAGTCACACGCTCAAGGCAGGGTTCCACCGATTCCCTTTCCAGCTAAAACTCGGTGGCTCTCTGCCGTCGAGCATTAGGAGCGGCGCGCTTGGCAGCGCCCATATCAGCTACAAGCTCAGGGCTGTTGCCGTACGCCCTGGTCTCGCACACAATATGCAAGCTGTCATGCCGATTTACCTTGTTCGCACTTTCGCCTCCGAAGCGCTCGAGTACCAGCAGTCCCTCGAAATCGAGAACACATGGCCAGGAAAGCTCATGTACTCCATCATGATTCCACACAAAGCGTGGGCTGCTGGCGACCAGTTGACCGCCATTGTCAAGTTCTCACCTCTCTCCAAGGGTGTTCGGGTCCTGGCGGTGACGACAATGATTCATGAAATCACTAAATTGCATTGTCGGGGCGGAGTGCAGGAGCATACCCGTAGTGTCGTCACCGCGCACCATGAAGTCCCAAATACGGAACGGCACACGGGTACCTATGGACGACCGTCGTTTCCCCTGACGCCGGGACTGTCGAGCGAGGATCGTTCGCAGAGTTTTGGGTCGCTGGTTGCCCTTGCCAACCAAGACACCCTCCGGCAGGTGCCAAGGACAGCGTCATCGTCGTCATCTGAATATCATTCAATACCTGCACCGCCACTGCCATCAAGTGATCCTTCGGCTTCTTCGGCCGAACCTGTCGCAACGTCGACTCAGGCAGAGGTCCCGATAAGTCGGGATGACATCGCCGCTCACCTTACTGTGTTCATTCCAAAATATGTCACCCCGTCACATCCCCTCGAACCAATCACGGTCTTCCATCGAATACGATGGTCCATTTTCATGTCCAACCCAGATGGGCACACCTCCGAGTTGCGTTGTTCTCTTCCCCTGCACATCCTCGATGCCCGGCTGCTTGACGAAGCTAGGGCAAATTCTGCAGCTACTCGCCGACTTCTTCTGGTGGGCACCGAAGTACCTGTCGATGAGGAACAGGACGTTGAGCTTCCGAGCTATTCCGCACACGTTCGTGATCGTGTGGCGAATATGTATCTCCCTGATTCAGCCACGACGCGCGTACTAAATCCATGGGTTCACGGTACCGGCAGTCCGACGTTCATGTCTGAACACCAATCCTTATCTGGTGCCTGGTCGCCGCCGGGTGCCGCATCTCCTTCGGTACCTCACCCTGTCTCGTCCCACCTTCCTCATGTGCCTCAATCAGGGACCAGCACGCCTCTCGACTGGGTCGATTCCGAACTTCTTCTTTCCCTCTCTAATACCGCTCCTCCCCTCCCCCGCGTCACCGCCAGTCCACTCTCGCATTCCCCGACTGATCTTGCTAGCCAACCAGGGAGTGGCCCGGCCAGCCGACGCGGCAGCCGGGCGCCAAGTCCGGAGCGCCACCTCACGATGACGACCATCACCCCCCTCCCGGCCCCTCCCATCTCTACTTCCCACGAAACATTCGTGCACGACGGCCATGCGAGCCGGACACTCCCTGGGCTGTTCAGCATCCAAATGAAGCCACTCACGTCCCTCACTTCCTCAGGCTGGCTCTCCTCACGATCGAATTCGCGTTCGGACCTGGCGTCATTGGTGGATGTGGGTCTCGCGCATCGTGCTTCGGTGCAGAGTCACTATGCCCCGCGACAGCCTAGTGCTGCAGTGCCGCTGCCAGCGCCGGTGTCGGTGTTGGGGTCACAAATGGCGACTCCGACGCCCGCGACGACGGAGAGCGTGCCCGAGAGCACGTTGTGGCGCCGTGCGTTTACGGAGGTGCCTGATTATGACGCGGCCTCGCGTGGTTTCATTGGAGGCGTGACGCCGCTGACGAGCATGCGCGGTTTGCCCTCCTATGAGGAGGTGGAGCGGAGTGCGAACGGGGGTGGCGGCGTCGACGGGGACGAAGCGCGGCTGACGATTCAAAGAGCTGCGTCCAGGCGGGGACGAGCGGAATAACGGCGCGTGTCGATGTGTTCCCGTTTCGTCATGGCGGTCTGGTCTACCTGCATGGTTGCATGGTTGGTATATATGTATCTGTGTTTTCCGTGAGTCATCGTCGTTGGCACGCTTTCTTGAACCCCATCCACCAACGCCCCTTTCCACTTTTTATGTGTTGTTTCTTTATGCTGTGTTGTATGCTGAACGCCCTCATGATGCATCACATATATTGTTATGAATAACACTCGCTCCACCGCTCCCACCCTGCCTACGCTACTTCCTTCTATTGATAGAGTCTTTTTTTATCGTCTTATGATATGCGTTACATCCATCCATTTAAATCTCCCCCCTTTCCCCCTTCTCTCTCTCGACTCAGACTCGTCTCGGGCTTTTGTATCTCTCATGGGTTTTTTGTATCAATCAATGTGGTTGGGTTGTCGGCTCGGATGTCGATGGAGCTTCGAGCGGTGCGGCAACTTTGGGCAAGCTGTTCGATTCCATGAGTTCTGTGTTTTTGGTGGCGAGGCACCGCTGGGAACAAGTGTTCTATGGGTGGTGAATGTCCTTTTGTTTGTGTACCGCTTTCTAGCCTCTTCAAGTGCATATTCTCAGGTGTTGGACGCTGTTGGACGTTACGCATCAGCAGTCACGGTGGTTCGGCACTCTCCAACCATTCTCTCCAACTGGTACTTCTGTCACCCTGACTCGGACGAACTGCGGAAATCATACAATCCCAATTACCCTATACCTCTATTCAGGACGTAAGAGAGGGTGGTCCTGCTCACAAGTTTTGATGGCGCGCGATGACCCTTGATCAACCGTGCCAGATCCCTAACTCGGGCTACCTCATGATTCCTCCTGGTTCCGTCATCCATCTCATGCTGATCTTCGGGCTTAACGCAGAGGTGCGCAACCATACACAGGTTCAACACTTACTTAGGCAATGTTGCCCGGGGCTTGGTCCGCTCAACGCCGCGACATGCTTCTTGATCATTACGGCTCAACTTGAAATCACCGCTGGGTGGAGTCAACGGCCCAGATATCCGCGACTCTTCCACTGACATGAGGTGATCAACCGTATATGGTTGATGAAAGGGCGAGTTCTGTGTTATTGGTAGCGGGGCACCGCTGGTCTTCGTCATCGATCAAATTCTTGGGTACCGGACTCATCACGGGTTCAGTTCATCTCATTCGAAGTGCAGATGTGGAAGGGGCGCCGACAATAGACCAGCGGCGATGTTCAAATGAGCATATACTGCCTTTTTTTGATCCGCGGTAGGGCTATGGGACGACCAATGGTAGAAACATGAAATTTTGAAAG
Organism: Boletus patriciae; assembly: GCA_038093075.1. Lineage (NCBI taxonomy): Eukaryota > Fungi > Basidiomycota > Agaricomycetes > Boletales > Boletaceae > Boletus > Boletus patriciae. The sequence goes on along the minus strand of JBBPRK010000477.1, from coordinate 9,484 downwards.
TCGGTGTAGCGTCAAGTTCAAGGCTTCTAACTTGCTACGCCTGCCACACAAAGGTGATGTGATCTTGATCCTGGGTGAGGACCGTCTTTTGACTGCAAAGTTTCGACCTGTGCTCGGGGCGCCGTGGGCGCGGCGAAAGAGTCATTCAAGAATGCCTGTCCATCTTGCTCCACTAGAAAGTGTGGCGGTATAACCACCCTGGGCACTGGTTCGTTACAGCCGCTCGGGCTTACTTGGCACCTGCGGGTACGGCTGGGGGCATGAGGTTTGTATACACGGAACACGAGTGGAGAGGGCGATGACTAGCTTCGGGGCAAGACGGGCCCATCAACATCTCAGGCTTTTACTCGGCTTGGCATCTGTTTTCTGCGTAATCAACGAAGTCCCGCCCTCGCATTGCCTTCGACCACCGCATTACGCCTTATGATGTAATTGTCAAATAAGGAACATACGTGAGTCTCTGTTCCGAGTTCTTCTTGATACAAATAGTTAAAACGCCACATAGAGGATAACCGCCAGGAATTCCCAAGGCCGAACCACCCACAACCATTCTTCCTCGACTTTACTGTTCATTCCTGCCTGCGTACCCATCATGTCTAGATCTCCCAGTGGCTTTCAGTCCAGTTTGGAGTATCTCCAGATGACCGACCGTGTATCCCGTATGATCGTTCACACCTCCGAACAATGATCAAACTTACAGATTAGCACAGTCGTGGTCATCACTGCTGTTGTATATGACTATGGTGAGCAATACTTCTGTGGATGCTGTTCTCAATGAAATGGGAATTGGAATCTTACCCATTTTCTGGCAGTCCTCATGTTTTCGAGAGAGGTGTGTTATTAACTTATTTCGCTGTGCATCACGATCTCAATTCGACTGGCAACCCTTGAAGATAGATTATATTTGGGTGAGGAAGCAGTAATTATTGGGCGAGGAACAAGTCCCTCATGGTCTCACAGCACAGACCCTGGACCTGGGTCTCCACAATGTTCGTTTTGGTGTGTATGATGGCTTGGGGGTACTCCATTAAGTGTGTTTTGAATTGACAGTTCTATAGGTCCGCTATTTTGGCCTTTGTTGGGCTGTGTAGGTTCATTATCTGTAATCCATGTCAAGTTACCCAGCTAATGAATGTGTCAAGTCTTCTCAGCCTTCGTGTGTTCAAAGTTTAATTCAGAAATTAATTGAGCTGATCAAATACATTTTCAGGTGGTACTACCTTTGTGCCTGGTCCAGTAAAAGTGAGATTTTCTGTATTGTGCCTTTTCTGTTCTTATCAATGATCATCCTTTGGTAGCTGTATGCATCTAAATTCTGTTATTGGGTGTGTTGATCAATAACAACTCAAGCTCATAGGTGTAAGCACACCAATTTATGTATTGCCCTCTACAATATCAATATGAGGCATGAATATTCCAAAGGTACTACAATCTATATGATAGCTACCTGGGTATTTCCTATATTCCTTGCTGCTGCTGATTGTAAGTTACTATACCCCCTTGGCTTCATTTCCCCTAACCATGCTTTTAAATTAAAGGGGTCATGATCCTGCGGGTGTATGCAATGTGGAATCAATCCAGAGGAATACTTTATTTCCTCTTGTTCATTTATGTGCCACAGGTTATTATCTCTTTTGTTTTTCAAGGTGTCTATGTCAATCCCAATACCTACTTCTCGGGTATGTCTCAAGCTAAATTGCAAGCTAAAATCTCATACATTGCTCCTTGTACCAGCCATCATTGTTCAAATTGCTGATGTCTCCTCTTGCAACATGTTCTTCAATGATTTCCCATCCCACCTGCTGTGGGGGATTACAGCTCTCCGACTTGTGCTTGGTGTTACACTTTTAATTCTTGCTCTCATCTCGACCTTGAGGCAGTCGTTGGTGATGTACAATGCAACAAAGCAGTGGCAGCCTAACCGCTACATGGAACAATTCATGAAAGACGGAATTCTTTATTTCGTTGCGTATGTCTTCCCTTTTCGCCTTCTTTCGGTTACATTCCGAGTCATCTACACATTTATCTTACTCGCAATTACCTGCAAAAAACTGACCACTCCGAACTTTTAGGAATATAATTTACAATATCTCCGTGGTTTGGGTCCAAACCAGCTATACATTGAAGAGCAATTTGATACTTATCCTGACCTTGCTTTATTTTTTGACTCTATGCCCCATCATGCCACGGTTCATCATCAGCGTGCGAGAGCTGTACGACCGTGACGTCCGTGGTCGTTGGCAGGGGATTGACACTGGATTCGGTATGTTGTCGCAACCCGGCGTTTCCAGTAGAACTGCGGCCATGTCAACGATGGAGTTTGCGGAGGTCGCTCCGGGGCAGCCTGAGGGCGAAGTAGATGACTCGGATGCGATTCGACTCGAGATGTTGGGAGACGGTACGCGTCAGGTTTGAGTGGGGCCTTGTTTGCGTACTAGAAAGTGGGCAAGGAGTGGTAGATGAGTCGGATATCTATTTTTGCCCATGCAAACACTTGTTCTTTCGGGTTTCCCGTATATGAAATGTAGAAGGTTGTCTCAAGCAGGCTTGTGCCGCCTGTGCGGATCGATTCTGTGCTGCACATGTGACTGGGCAACAAGTCGTCGTGCTCCCGCCTACGTTGTGTCCATCGAGACCGGCGTTATGGCTGAGGTGGGCGAGGAGTATTGGATGCAACGGTATCGATGTCAGCATCTGATCCTGGGTTTTATGTCTGTACGCCCGTGAGCGTTGTGTTAGCGACGGACAGGTTTTTCTCGGAGTCAAGGTAACATATCATTGGACGTGACGACGGGGCGTCGTCCTCCTCATGCGGTCGTGCAGGACGGTGATAGGGCGTGGTGGGTGAGTGTTCGTGACTGTGCCCGCAGTACATTTTCAATTTGTTCCGCGTTCGGTGAGAGGGGATGGTTGTGCGGCTGTTGACCCTGTTTGACCGTGTGGGGTGTTGAACTAACCAGCACAATGAGTACTAGTGGCAACTATCTGTAAATGACAACCAGTACATTCTATAGATATTCCCAAAGAGACTGGTGATACACGTTTCCTGTTGCACGATCACTAAATGGAGCGCTAGAACTAGATCTACAAGACTAAATGGTGCGACGCACGCCTAGGCCAACGCTTTTGGCAGACCGTCGTTGCCCAATAAGGACTCCTCCTCGCCCCTGACGCGAGGTCCGTCTCCGACGCAAGTGTGAATGAGCGTCTTGACGGCCCCCGTGCCAAAGTGCTTGGCTACGGCGGGGTTGAACCCATCTACGAGCCGACCTTGAACCGCGGCACGTCCAAAGAGTTGGAAAGGATCGCTGAAAGATTCCTGAGGGAAATACGACACGATCAACTCGATGATTTCCTTGATGTTCTCCCGAGGCGCGTAAATGACCGCGTTCGGACCTGCATCAAACGTGTACGCCGCCTTGCGCTTGCCACCCTTTTCGAGCGCGACGCGGTTGTATTCTGTCACGACGGTGATGATCGAGCGACTGACGTCGTTCATGTAAAAGATGGGCGGGTCGGTGTCGAGCGCGACGGCGTGGAACTGGTTCGAGTCTTTCATCGTGATGGCGGCGAATGTGTCAAAGTCGCGTTTTTGGATGGCTTCGGTGATGCCGTGCATCCGTTCGGGGACGACGGTGAGACGCTGTGAGAAGAGGGAAGAGGTCTCGACGGTGCGTTGCATGCCGGCGGTGGAGGAGGTGCCTTTTTTGTCATCTGATACGACGCAGATGAGGGCGTGGATGTCGGGCCAGTGGGCCTCTGATGCGATCTGTTCGGCGAATGAGTCGGAGCCGTCAGCGGCGGTGCCTTCTCGCCATGCGACGAACCCGCCAAAGAGGGAACGGCAGGCAGAGCCGGAGCCCTGACGCGCAATGAGGGAGAGTTCTTTGGGCGATGCAGGAAGCTGGTACAGCTTCGCGAGGGAGTAAACGAGAGCTGCAAAGCCCGATGCGGACGATGCGAGACCGGCGGCAGTTGGGAAGTTGTTGTGCGAAGCGATGTGCACCTTCCAATGCGAGAACTGCGTTGAAAGTGAGAATGTGCAAATGTAAAATGGAAGGCAAAAGCACCTTCTCTGCGTTGGGATTTGCGTGTTCGAGTTCCTTTCGGAGGCGCCTCATTTCGCTGATGCACGTAGCGAGACGACCGCCAGGTTTGATCTCGTCGAGCTTTCCGTTGAGCCATAGGGTGTCCTCGGTGAAGGAGGGGTCCGCGCGGGAGGTGGTGGTGGAGCGAAGGTGATCTTGGTTGAGGGTGACGGAGAGCGAAGAGTTGGTGGGCAAGATGAGCTTGGTGTCTCGCTTGCCCCAGTACCTAGATGGAAGTCAGTCTGACGTATCAGAGGTTTCGATCCGACTGACTTGATGGTGGCGATATTGACCGGGGCAGAAGTTGTCGCCTGGAAGAACTTGGACATGGTGATGGTCGTGGTAGAAGGGAAACGTTGGCTTTATGGTTTCTCGGGAATCAAAGTGACCGGCGTAGTGTCGATGTGGCTGTGCACACACGATCATGATGAAGATGAGTGAGGCGATAATCCGGGCCGAGAATATACCCGATATGGGATTTATAATGGTTGTGGCACCGACGCCATCTCGACCATTTTCGGGCGCTGGCCGGGTTTACACTCGCGTTGAGCTCGACGGCGACGACGGCGACGACGGGGACACGTAAAAATCTGTCAGGACATATCTTCTTGTTTGTTTATTGTGTCACCACCCTCGACGTCTGTACATCTGCCTCACGTCACCCGAACGCCTGTCTGCCATAGGCCACGTACCCGCACCAGAGTCCCTTTGTCCGCAGGGACTCTTCACACAGCAAGCGGTTGTCTTTGGCTCGTCAAATGCCATGTTCTATCCCCAACAATCGCCGGCTGTCGCCCACAAACACCCAAACCACCACGACCAGTCCCCTTGGTCTCGCACGCATCACCCCGTCCTAGGGCCCCCCACCTCGCAGAATATTGGCCCTCCTCCTGCCTCGCCCGGTTTCCCCCTCTACACAAATGGATCCGTAAACTCGATACAACATCACCCCGCCCATCCCCACGCCCTTTCACATCCCCCCATGGCACACCACCAGCACCAGAACTCCCTCTCTCACTATCCCTCCCCTCCAAATGGACATATCCACACACAGCACATGGGCTCAGGATCCCCAGGGAGCGCCGCGAGCCAGATTATCAGCCCGCAGTGGCAGCAACAGCTTCTCAAGTGCGAGGTGCGTAGTCGATCCATGTCACACATATGACCAATCTGATCGACAATGGTTTTAATTCACAAAGATGATCAGGTCGTCCCGTTCGCCTCATCACCGTGCACGAGCAAGCGCCATGGCCTCCCGAACCGTCACCAAATCCGCCATCCCAATCACAAATCCCAATCTCGTCAAACCCACCGTCGGCGCCGACACCCCACCCAAAGAGTCCGACGCTCCAGTTACCTCCTCTACACCTGCTCCCACCAGCGCATCAGAAAGCTCGCCCAGTCTCACAGGTTCCATGATCAACCACCCCTCCTCAACTGTCGCACCGATAGCCGAGGCACCGCGGCTAACCGCAAAGCCTCCGCAGAATACGTGGAACTCGCTAGACATGGGCGGCGTCAACATCAAGACGCTTCCTCCCACATCTGGACTGTTCACGTTCACATTCCTTATCAATCTGTACCTCAACCACAACGCGTTGTCCTCCATACCTCCGGAGATTTCCAAACTCCGTCATTTGGAACTCCTCGATTTATCAGGAAATAATTTGAGCTCAATCCCACCAGAACTTGGGATGCTTACGCAACTAAAGGAGTTTTACCTTTTTGACAACCATTTGGTCACGCTACCACCTGAACTGGGCAGTCTACACCAACTACAGACCATTGGTGTCGAAGGCAATCCGCTAGATGCCGCGCTCAAGACCATTGTGCAGAAAGATGGTACTCCAGCTCTCATTTCATTCCTGCGCGACTCGTGTCCTGTCCCGGCCCCTCCACCCGAACGGCTGTGGAGACACGTTGTTACTGCCGCCGAACGCGAAGCAATCAACAACGACCCTCATACGGAGATATTCAGCGTCCTCTGTTACAACATTCTTTGTGAGAAGTACGCCACCGAGCGTCTTTACGGTTACACACCTTCCTGGGCACTGTCGTGGGACTACCGGAAGGAATTGATCCTGACGGAAGTGATGAACTATGATGCCGACTTTCTGTGTTTGCAGGAAGTGGACACCACTCAGTACGAGGAGTACTTCATCAAGCACCTCCAAGGACAGGACTATGAAGGTGTATATTATCCCAAGTCGCGGTACAGGACTATGAGCGATGCAGATCGGCGGCAAGTCGACGGTTGTGCGACTTTCTACAAGGCCAACAAGTTTGTCGTTGATTTCTGTCCATCCGGAACACATGCTTATCTCTTTCCAGGTACCAATTGGTAGAAAAACAGCTAATTGAGTTTAGCACCGTCGCCATGCAGCGCCCAGATTTCAAGAAAACGGATGATATGTTCAACCGGGTTCTTGGCAAGGATCACATCGCCGTCATATGCTGCTTCGAGAACATCGAAACAGGCACGCGTGTCATTGTGGCGAACGCTCACATACACTGGGACCCAAGCTTCCGGGACGTCAAGCTCGTTCAGGTGGCTCTTTTGGTGGACGAGATTGAAAAGATTGCGTCGTACTTTTGCAAGCTGCCTCCCCGACCGCCAAACAACTCTGAAGATAAGGCTACGCCACAACCACGACCTCAGCCTGCGTACGGTGATGGGACGAAGATACCCCTAGTCATCTGCGGTGATTTCAATTCTGTCCCCGACAGTGGCGTGTGCGAATTCCTCTCCAATGGCTCTGTGCCACCAGATCATCCTGATTTCATGTCCCACTTGTATGGGAGGTACACTACCGAAGGGTTACGGCACAAGTTTGGCCTCAAGAGTGCCTACGCTGCAGCAGGCGATTCTCCCTTGACGAACCTCACCCCAAGTTTCCAAGGCGTGATCGACTACATCTGGTACAACACAGGCAACCTAGCGGTCAATGCTGTTTTGGGTGGAGTCGATAAAGGCTACCTTGACAAGGTAGTCGGATTTCCAAATGCTCACTTTCCTTCAGAGTCAGTCTGATCCGTTGATCTCCAATCGGCCATAACATTGACTTCTTTTTCCTTTTTCAGCCACGTCTGCCTGGTGAGCGAGTTCCGGGTAAAACCGCCTCGAGAGAGTGCGCCGCGACCAACGCCGCTCTTCCCATCGCCCAACGGCGCACACTGACGACACGGGGTAGTCCAAAGGGTATTGCGGCGCTTTTTCTTTTCTTTCGTTTCCCTCTTACCGCCACATATTCATCCCCACTTTCTTTTTTCTCTTCATTTATCCCTGTTTCTTTTCTTGTAGTATATAATTCTTCGGCCTGTACAATGTTGGGTTTTGTGCATTGGAGGGGGATGATGATTGTTTTTACATACGCAATACATAGTGTGTGTGTGTGTCAGTGTGTGTTTGGAATCAAAACTTTTTGTACTTGTTTCCCTCCGACGTCGTTCGTGCCGATGAGTTTCTTTTGTTTTTCCTTTGTCGTTTTTCGTTGCTCGAAGTACCATTGCTACATACTCTTGTTTGTCACGCGAACTCGCTGTCTCTGGTCTGTTTCCCATTGCTTGGTTGATGGAACCTGTCCTACCCGCCTCGTACATATATATATCACCCCCTGTCGTCCTCCGCATCATGTACGTCTCTGTAGCATGCGGGTGTACGTTTTCTTGTTTTCCTTTGAGCGTCCTACGCCAACCCAAAATCAGAGTTCCGCTTCTTCTTTTCACGATGGGCGAGCGTTCCGAGTCTGTGTTGCAGCTTGAGGGACTGTCGAGTTTTGAGGGATCAAGATGAATCGATTGATCACCAGATATGTATATCATGTAGTGATCCCAATCTGATCTTGCGAGCATTACGTTTTGATCGCACGATGTACGATGGTCTGGAGGTTGGGTCTGTTATCGATCAGAGATCTCTTGATAGGTACGATGCGACGCTCCGCGCTGTATCGTTTTGGACGCCATGACCCTCGTGCCATCATGATACGGGCTGGCGATCGACGGGTCCCATGCCTGCTCACTCGGGTCAGAGGGGGGAACAAGCGATTGTCCAATGTTCATGCAGCTCTGGGTATATTGAACGGTTCGATCAGTACGATACAGGGAGTTCGAGTCCATTCTAGCAAGCCGTCAAAAACAGCGCACACAAGGCATATCGGCAAGCCTAGACGTGTGGGACGTGTCGAGGCAAAAGTGGAGGAGGCATCACCGTCTTGTGGATGACTACATATCGGGTTCAACAGTCAACAGTCAGAAAGAGCCAAGAAAAAGCGCGAAAAAAAGACGCACCAGCGCCAGAATTGTTGGTCCCACCATTGTTCACCGTCATTCCATCGACGTTTGAGTTGGTGATGCCCACGCAGTTGGACATGATGACCGAGTCGCTACATCTTGCGCCCCGTGTCTGCCTGGATAGGTCTCTGGTCATCGAAGCTGCAAATGTTTTCATGCCCTGGGCGAACCTAGCCATCCCGGCGGGGTCGAGAGGTAACGGTCCATGTGAAGTGGAGGAAACATTGGGTGGCGAACGGGGCGTTCTTGATTGTCTAGGCGACTGTGGGGGTGGAGGAGCAGGTCTCCTGGCGGAGTGAGCGAGACGAGGTGTGTCACTGCCCGAATCACTCGAGGTAGGTATTAGTCCAAGTGGAGGGGAGGAAACGCTGATTGGCGAACGGGGCATTCTTGATTGTCTAGGCGACTGCGGAGGTGGAGGAGCAGGCCTCCTGACGGAGTGAGAACGACGAGGCGTGTCAATGCCCGAATTACTCGAGGTCTCCGATAAAGGACGTGGATTATCTGACTGAGCCATTCGTCGAGGTGGCGGCGACGGCGGCAACCTCCTGCGTCGCGTACTAGAAGAGTCGCGGCTTCCGTCCGAGTCGCTAGACTCACTAGATGTTTCTGACACACCATCGGTATGATGCAAGGGCGGAAACAAGAACTGCTTACCGGCTACAGAGACCTCGGGCTCTGACAGAAAACTACGTATATGGAGTGGGGATAGATGTAGTGGCGGCGGCGGTGGCGACGACCTCCTGTGAGGCCGACTAGAAGAGTCGCGGCTTCGGTCACTTGGCTCACTGGACGTTTCTGACAAATTATCGGTATGATGCAAGAGCGAAAACAACAACTGCTTACCGAGTGGAGAATTGATCGCCTCGTTGATGTCAGACGTATAGTCATGGTCGTTTTGGACTGCGGGGTTAATGCTCATCTCCGAGAACCCAGGCTCTGAGGGAGAACAGCGCGTACTAAGTGGGGATGTTATGATCGAGTTTGCTGACTCGGGATTACCCTCCGCGAGCGGGGCATCTGTTTCGGGTGTCCGTGGACCCATCAGGTTGAAAGCTGGGCTACGATGTGGACTGTTCTTTCCAGTGGTCCTTAATTTTGCGTTA
>JBBPRK010000476.1:0-22493 GCA_038093075.1 Boletus patriciae | reverse complement strand
ATGGTGAAGCGCCCTCGCCCAGGTGCTTGAAGACCACGGAGACTCTGCAGATGAAGAAGCGCTGGGTCCGGAGAATGGGCAAGGTTTCAATGATCAGGTCGAGCCTGAGGATGCCCCAATCTAAGCCTGTTTCTATCTTGTATGCATGTCTTTTGTCCCATAGTTCGCATATCATTTTTGCCCCACTTTTCACCATCGCAGTGGTAATGATTACTGCGACTTTCGTGCCGTTGACAGCGCTAACTCGTCCTGGTCGCCTTGCTCGTCAAGGTCTTTCCAGTGTGCAAAACGTCCACAACACCAAACATAAAAGTATTCGAAATCTGGTCGTTACCGCGAGCGAGAATGCTGCACTCTCGCTGAATCGTCGAAGGTGCACGATGTGTAGCATCGATGCCTAAGCCTCGTCGCATCGCAAAGCATTCTGCATCGACGTCACTTCCGAACGTTTATGGAGTGCGGACAACTTAACCTTTTCGCTAAATATTTTCGGTCTTAGAAAATTTAATGTTGGCTCATGCGCCGCTGTCCAGTGCTTTCGTCTGTCAACGGTCCGTCTTCACACCGGTTTCTGGTTTCGAGCTGTAAATAATGTACAAAATGACCTGCACACGCTCTTGGTCTCCCAATCCCAGACTGTCTCCATTTATCTTGCATTAAGAAGGTTGTCTGCACAAGCAAGGTGTTCGGCGGCACTGCCGTAGTACGCGAGGTCTTGCCAGACCGGTGCGCACGACTGCAACGATGAAGGTACGAGTCCCTATTGAAAATTCTACAAACGTGTAACAGACAAAATCGAGACTTTGAATGATGTACCATACCGTCTTTTCTCACCCACCGGTCCCACCCTCTCTGGAATCTAAAGCCTTACAGGCGACAAGCCTTCTCAGCCACGGGGACAACTTGCTCCGTGGCAAAATGGGCCTGCATGTGTGGTCCACTCATCAATCAGGGCTCGTGTTGTACTTTCCATGATCTCTTGGCGCGCGAACGCTTGATGTACTTGGTAAGAGCAAACACGCCGACGAAGAGAATGGTAGCGAAGGCGGTCGAGTTGAGAAGCCGATGTGGAGGTAGTTAACAGAGCCGCAAACCCGTTCGACGAACGATTTCCAGTTCTTCGTCTATCAGGTGGCTGGAGTTGAAGATGACGGAACACGTAGGGAGTAGCCAGAGGGACCGAATAGGTCCGAGAGTGGGTATCTGGGTTTTCTTTCTGGTCGCCCTTTCGAAATGGTTCTCGTCAAAGTCCTCCAACAGGAAGGGACGATAACTCGCGATCCTGCTTAGTGTGTCCAATTGGCCGCACCGCGGACATAGTGCATGTGTGGCTCCGTTGATAGTAGGGAGAGGGTTGAAAGGAGGGGATGGAGGGTGGGTTCGACGTCGGGCGGAAGGGTTATTCCCACTGCCATATCATGATATATCGAGGACATTTCTCCACGACGTGGCTGGTCTTTCTACAGACCAAACAGAGACAATCCCGAGATGAATCTGAGGCTGGAAGGCTCGTCGTCGTTGGGACAAGTCTAGATGTGAGAGGAAATTTGGATCTCAGCGGGTTGTTTTCAAGTTTGAGCTCCCGATCCGAATGAAGCGAGTCCAGCTTTGCCGTCCACCTTCTAGTGCAGCGTGTTCGAGGCACGCTTGCAATGATATAAGGGTACCGGTCCCATTGAACAATCTACAAACATGTGTAACAGACAAAATCGAGGCAAGACTAGAGAAGAAAATCCGTGTGACAATGCAAATGAACCGACACTTGGAAGAAGAAAAGAAAAGCCATGGTATATGTATCATCCAATAGTCTTATCTCATCCATCCCCGACACCAACCTTCTGGAATCCAGACAACTTAGAGGGGGCGACGAGCCTTCTCAGTCATGGGTGCAACGTGTTGGGTGGCAACGTGGGCCTGCATCAGTGGTCCAAGCGTCAATCATCTCGTGTTTGTAATTCTCGTGATCGAATGAACTCACCTCGTCGTCGGCGAGGTGGATGTATTGCTTCCTGGCACGCGAACGCTTGATGTACTTGGCAAGAGCAAAGAGACCGACGAAGAGGATGGCAGCGCAAGCAGCGAAGACGGTCGAGTTGGCACCTTGCTGGGAGCCGATGTGGAGGTATGGGTCGTGGTAGCCAACGCTGCAGGTGGCAGCCCATTGCTTCTGTGACGTGATGGCGTAGTTCTGTGGTGCAAGGCGATGTCAATGAATGAAGAGCTGGGAGGGTAACAAAGGAACCCACCTCGATCCTGTAAATGAACTCGGTGACAGGGATGTCCGCCTTGTGGCCGAAAGCGTGGTAGGTCTGGAAGTTGTCGTTGGTGCCGTTCTTGAACTTGATCCTCAGGAAGTCACGGTCCTCAGGAGGGGGTCCGCGGCGGATCTCAAAGGCGATGGCAGAAGCGTAGTTGGCTGAATGAGCGCTGCATATCAGTATCCGCGGGTTTCTGGTCGAACATATACAGATGGACTTACGGATGCCAGCAAGTCCGGGGTGCTGCTTGACGAGCTCGAGCAAGTGGAAGAGGGAAATGAAGGGGTGGTAGGAGGTCTCGATCAACAGGAACTGGAGAGGGTCACCGTTGAAAGCGATGCGATTGAGTGAGTCGATGACAGAGTGGAGGATAGTGCGACCAGCCACTAAACGCCAGAAATGGTCAGGCCCAACTCTCAGGATGGCATCTAGCTATGACCGACGTACAGTTACCAATACCGCCAGGTTCTTTAGAACCAAAGATGGCATTCTCGTGGTAGTTAGCAAAGCCACGAGCTTGTTCGACGAGAGTGGGAGGAAGACGGTGCGCGTAGGTCTGGTTGTAGATCAGCTGAGTGTTGACGTAGTCGAAGATGTTCCAGGCGTTCTCCAAAGTCGTGGGGCGGCCGAATACGAAGTCACGAACAGCACCGAAGAAGGGTTGCGCAGCCTTTGCGGTAGCCTTGAAGTCGGAGGAAGCATATACTTTCGAGACGTGCTCCTGGAAAGCCTGTCAAAACGTGACACCGGATCAGTCCACAATCCCTGGCCTCGAGGCAAGAACGTGGTAGAACGTACGGGGCAGTCAGTCCAGGGTTCGAGGGAGCGGTCATTTCCAGGTTCGACGGTTTCAATAGGGACGTATTGGTATCCACCAAGAGGGGCGGTGATCGTTGTTTCATTAGCAAGAGTGATCTTGTTCTTTTGGTTGGGGGGGTAAAGACCCTGGAGAAGGGCGATGGCGGAGTCGAAGATCACGGGACCCTCACCGCCGGCCTTGGCATGGACGTGGAGCTCGTGAGTGTCAACGATATCCGACTTGATGCCGGGAATATACGACGGCGAGGAGCTAGTCAGGTAGACTGAGCGAAGGAAGGACCCGAGCTGGTGAGACTCGGCCTGCGAGGCAAACATGTAAGGATCTGTCGAGCGGAAACTGGGAGGCATGCTTACCGCGCCAAGAGGAGTACTCTCGGTGAAGGCGGGCTCGTAAGTCTTGGGATCTTGGTAGTATTCATACCGGCCACCGTTGCGGGCAATAACGAGAACACCGAGGACGTCAGTCATGATGGTCGGGTCGTTGGTTCGAAGAGTGACTAGGAGTGAAGTAGAAACCACAGGTGCTGGTGGAGAACAAAGACGGAGTGAGCCAGCTTCGAGGTCTTATAGTATGCGTGAGTCGCGGAGAGCGCGTGCAGGGCGCATGGCGAGCAGAGCCGAATTGCGTCAGGGTGCTGCTTACCAGAAGTCATTCAGCACGCGTGTCACCCTGGGGCCTGAAGCCAGGAAGACGCGAGGCCGCTTTTCTTCCAAAGGGACCATCCATTACTTGTCTGCACAGGCGAACAGGAATGAAGGGGATGCCCAAGGTCCGGTCACGGGATGCACGCGAGGGTAGGGACATGGCTTCTAGCATGGAGGTCGTACTATTCTCTGATTGGATGGTGTCTCGACTGTCGCAAATACGCCGGCGTTATGCTAGCGAGACCTGTTAGTAGTGTGGAAAGTGACATTTGGGTCGCGCCCCGCGCCAGAAATGTCAGACGTACGCACGCTCGGTGACCACGTGTCTCAAGGATTATGATTAATAAAGAGGGTTGAGGCCGAGGAAAGGTAATTGTAATGATGGCATGAATCACCGTCAACAGCCTCGTTCCCAACACGCGCCAGACGGGCAATTTGTGCCACTCTTCGCGCGGAAAGCGCTCCAGCACGGATCTCCAGGATGCGCAATACTGCTGCGATGAGCGAGAATGCCGAATGCTAAACTCAACGCACTGCTCGAAATCCAAGGCCTGTGATGGACAGTGTTGGAAAGCCCAAGACCAAGACCAATATATGATCGGACACGTGGTAGGGTGCAGTACGACTGGATTAGATAACGACATCTTGCGGCGCCAGAGCGCGATCTCAACTGATGGATCAGACAAAAAGAAGTCATTAACGGCGCGTTGGGGGCCAAAGTCAAGTAGGCCGTCTTACATGTCGATCTAATTTACTTCTTTTTCTTGCCCTTGGTGTGCGACGTCCCTCCTCCACCCGTCGATTTCCCGCCGTGACTCTGTGCAGAGGCATTTTCCAGAACCACGCCCTGCGTCGCACCTCCTGCACCTTTCCGTTTCCTGCCGCTTGACCCAAACGACGATCTCTCACTCTTCTTTAACCACCGTTCCGGATCAGGTGCAGGTGTGACACCCGGAATCACGCCCTTTGGCACACGTTTCATCCGCACTCTCTTCGCCTTGTTGACGATTGCAGAATCATCAGGGCTCTGTTGAATCAGCGCAGCAGTAGCAGACGCCAAATGCGCAGTGGGTTGAACGGATGGCGGTGGGGACGTCTCGATCGTGGAAGCGATTGTGGAGGGCAACGCGTCAAGAGCATGCAAGAAGCCGGTGTCGATAAAGTCGAGGTGCTTCTGTGAGGCGGTGAGGTTCGTCAGAATATCGGAATATTCTTCCGATTGCTAGGAAGACAGTCAGTGAATAGTGAGATATGGGCAATGCGAGAACGCACAGGCTCAGCGGTTTCGAGTAGCTCGTTGTAGAGCTCAAGACTGGACTGGAACGAGCCCCGGCGATAATTCTGTTCACAGCAAGCCACACGACGTCGATCTCTTATGGAAAGGTCGGTAAGGTACGATGCGTACATACCAACTGAGCCTCGAGATGAAGCACTCCTCGATGATCTTTCCCAGATCCTTTGAGTTTACCAAGGGCGGTGGTTGCCTCCTCCTCCATCTGAAGGCGATACATGGCATACGCCTCCTCGAATGTGTAATCAGGACCGTCCCCACTTGCGGAATCGGCTATGAGGGAGAGTGCGGTATCATACTGTTCTGTTTGAAGAAGCAGGAACAGTTTGGTCTGGAGCGCATCCGTATCGGCAGGGTGCAAACGAAGGACTGGACAGCGTTGCACGCGTGAGTGACTCCTGAATGGAGATGAAGTGGGACCACTCGCTCTTATTGCATGTCTTGACGGCGTTGGCGAAATGACCACCCTCGATTTGGGCACACAGCGATGCGAACAGCCGCTTCAGCCGTTCCCCCAGCAGAACTGGCTGCTTTTTCCGCGGCTGCTTTTTGTTTGGAGCACTGGGCCTTGCGCTGCTGGCGGTCTTTGGAGGCATCGTCACCCAGTGTGGTTGGGTCGTGGCGGACGACTAATTACCGAACGTGGTTACGTAATCGTCCCACTCCCTCTGAACTTTGGTTCGCAACTCACAAGAGTCACAACACTTGAACGAGGAGATAAAAACCCAAATGTCCACAGAAGAGTCAGTCCTGCAACCCACCACCACCATGAATATACTCACCGGCTCGTAGATCTGCCCAGGAAGTGCAGGTGGAATCCCCGGATGCCAAGATGCACGAACCTCCAACAGCCCCGGCGGCGATGGCCACCACTAACAAGAGACGACCCAAGATTGACCTCACCGTCCTATCCGGTGAACGCAAACGTGGTAAAAGCATGTTTGGTATTGTACTCGGCACGTTGAACAAGGCCAAGATCGAGGACAAGGAGAGGAACGCGAGCGAAGCCGTCCGTCTCTTCCTGTCAGCTCACCTCCCGTTCGACTGACGACCAGCTCCTCAGGCAAAAAAACGACAGCTGATTGAACAGAGACTACAGACTAAGCTACGCAAAGAGACTGACTCTGTCAGGCGAGCAGAAGAAGCCAAGAAGGACAAAACCACCGCCAACAGGAAAGAAGAAGAGCTCCAGCTCAAAGACTCCATCGTACGTCCGCTTGGGTTTTTCATAGACTGTCGCGTGTTCATGCGTAGCATTCTCTTTCTAGTACAAACTTCGACGTGTACGACTTCCGCTATTAAGCAGCTTTTTGTTGACGACCGACATCATCCCACCGTCCGACGCATCACCGCCACCTCCTTCGACCAACCCACTTGCACCGCCCTCGCGTTCTCACCCACCACCGCTGTATTACCTTCCAGTCGCCCTAACACCTGCCCAAGAGGCTTTCCTCGCACGGCGAAAGGCAGAGGTGCGTTGTCCGGAAGACCATTGTCGCTTTCAAAATTTGACATGCGCTTACATTCGACAGGTTACTGAGGCAGCTGAGAAGGAATGGGCGGCTTTCCGTGAAGAGCGCACCGCCGGTATCGAAGAGATCAAGCAACTTCGGCAACGTGTCGCCGAAGAGGACGCTCATCGCAAAAAAGAGCGGGAGCAAGCCCCAAAAGAGGAGGGTGAGGACAAGGAAATGGTCGAAGAGTCTCAGGAATCCAAGCGCGAGCCTGCAACACAACCAGATGCTGACATGGAAGTGGACGAAGAAATGAGACCCGAACCGGAGTCCGCAGACTCGGAACGGAAAGACGACTCGGGAGGAATGCGGGCCGACGATGAAGATGCAGTCGAGTATTGAGTGACTCGAATCTGCAGGGTATGTGCGATTCGTATGTATTCATTTTTGTTCTGTCGTGTCGCTACTTTCTTGACTGCTTGTCTTTGCTTCCATTGACCTCATTTGAAGGACCTTTCTCTCTCCTACCATCTACTCCTCGAGAACGAATAGCCTCCATGCAGAGCTGCAGTCTGAGCACTTTACATTGTGGGACTAAGTACAAAACTCTAAGAATATCAGCCACGACTGTGCCCCCCTGATAGTTCGTCAGGACAAGCAGATCTGGGCTTTAGACCTTATCAATATGTCGGCATCCAACTCGAAATTTAAGTAAATTGAATACCTCTAGAATCTTGCTACTACTACTGCGATCTTCATCGATGGCTCCCGCAATCGCGAGGACACCGATTGTCACCACTTGGTCCCCAAACCCAAAACCACCTATTTTCCACAATAATTAATTTTCCTCAAGAGTGCAAAATCATGCCAGAATCACGCTGTGACATGCGTGCCGCCGTGCCGTGGGCAGCCGAAGCGGACTTTGAATGTCCAATGAGCCATCGCAAGCTCGAGACGACCATCGACTGGACGCGGGACTTGAATATTTGAATGCAGCTCGCCACGGCAATCGTCACTTTTTGAGACTACAGCGATAGTACGGTGCATTTGCGCGGCACCATACTACTAGTACTAGTAGTATAATGTATTCCGTGCCTCGTTCCCCTACGACACAAGCCTCACGCAGAGAACATGTTACTCAGACACCGATCCGCTCAGCGGCGATCATCGCTGATGAGTCGCGACATCGGGCTCTTATTAAATCCCGTTTTGAGTTTCTGTGTTTCAATGTTCATCGCCCTAGCAGTACATGTCTGTGCGGTTAACTCGGAACCGAAGCAATACTAGAGGGGATTGATAGGGTTGAAACGTTACTAGTTATGCTCGCTGAACCAGTTGGGCGAGGTATGCCGCCGGGCGCAGTTTTAGTAGCAACACCAGTAAAGCACCGTGGCAAGCGAATAATGGCGCAAAAAATGAATTCCTTACTCTAAGTTGATGATGTGGCCACTGGGCGATACCGGATATAGATCCGGTGGGCGAGGGAACCTCGTATGGTAAACGCCAAACGCCCCACCACATGGACGTTCATGAACAACGCTTGCGATGAATGATCCGGGAATGGAGAGAATGTGGCCACATCCGCGTCCTTATCGTCGAGACTCGACATGGCAGCACGCTGACGTAGTTCACTGGATTTCGCGACCGTTTTTCTGTGACCCCTGGGTAGCAGCAGCACTGGAGACGATGTGGCCAGGAGACCATAGCAGCCCAGTCAGGGTCTCCGGGTCTCCACAAGGGAGCAGCCTAACGGCCACCCGCCGCGGGATGAGTAAGAACCTCGGTTAGTGCCGTCGACAACCTGTGAGCAACTGAATTCCCGCCAGTAGAGACACAATCAGCGTGCATTTCAGCAGGCCGAGGGCGAGCGCTGCATCAAACCATGGCCGCGCGTCGAACCAGCGCCAAAGGGTATACTTGATGATCCGGTTGCCATCTCGTGTTCTCCCGCGCTAGAAGCTAATAAACGGGTTCAGTGTGGCATGAGCGGACGTCCTGCGGCATTCTTACACGTGGACGCTCCCAGTCGTCAAGACAGAATGATCCCGGACTCGACCATGTGACCGGGGAGGGCGCGCTCCGCTGAGCCCAGTGTATCTCCCAGGGTGGCGTCGCATGCAACATGGAGAGTCCCCGGACGCCTCCGGGAAAATAGGTTGACGAGTAACACAGGCGAATCCAGTATTCGGGCTGGTTGCAGAGCGGCTGAGGAGGGGGCTGGGGGAAAAGCGAAACACCCCTTGGTGAGCCTTCAAGTACGCACAAGTCCGAGAAGAAAGAGCAATCAGCAACTCGGCCGCCTGTTCGTCCCTTGAAGCATTATTCCAGCCTTCGCCCCCCTGCATTCTCCGCCGGCTGTCAGAGACCCCATTTAGTCAATCATTCAGATCCACTCACCCGTTCAGTAGGCCGAACTCAGACGCAGGGTGCACCGACAGCATGGTCCTAGTCATGGAATGGAAGACAGACCGATCAGTGTTACCCGAGCACAGAGTGCCAGCCAACCACACCGTCATACCACCAGCGAGAGGCAAGGAGTCATAGATCTCCTTACCCCATCCACCACATTACGTGCATAAGGGTATCGTTAGAACCCAGCTCATGTCGAACGACAAGGAGAAAACGTTTTGGTTGGCCGATAAGGTCGTAAAAACCATTCCCCCGTTTCATGACGCTGGCTTCAAAGTGGGTCAGAATTATACGAAGCGGTCAACAGTTACCATCAACATGCGCTTCCAAAGTCAGACAGGGTTTTGCGCACACCTTGGTCCCCACGACGCATGCCAACACTCTTGATCGTCGTCGGTGATGCCTGTTGGGGTCCCTTGGCACACTTTATGAACGGATTCATCTAGACATCCTCATTGCTTCCACTGCGCAATGAACGGTAGGAAACGCACGATGCAAGAAAGAGGGAGAGTTGGCTCGACCTGCTGCCGTATTCCCGGCGCATTCCAGTGAGATACGAACCCCTCGCAGATTAATGAGATCAAATCTCAAAAAAAAAAGTGTCTTTACTCATGGAAGACGTCAGCCGCCACCCGTACCACATCCACCACGAAAGAACAGGCATACACTCACTTCGTGCGATGGCCCATATGAATAAGTGAGCGCCAGCCTCCCGGGACCGCTAAAACGCGCAAAATCTCTCATCACACGGGAATAGCACAAGAGGAGTCGTCAAAATTTCCTCTTTCGTCAGCCATTTCCAATCAGAACTCCTCGAATCGTGGTTTGTCCAAAACCCCCAAGCGGAAGGGCTTACGGAACATGGCTGTCACCGGAGAAGCAAAAATCTCTAATGCTGTGCCGCGGCTTCCTGAGGTGTATGTTTTTCATGTTAGAGAGATGAGGTACTTGGTCACCACAGTTGCCACATTTGTGACCGGAGAAGCCAACATCATTTGGGTGGTGCGAATACGGCAAGGGGAAACTTGAGAGAAGGTGACTAGGAGTCGGCTGGGAGAATCGACGCACTCAGACGGGGCACTGATTGTGGCTCTGCCTTGGTGGATCATCGAATTAGCGAGATTCCTACCACTGAGGGAGGTAAAAGCACACCACGTCTAGACGATTTCATTAAAGGACCTGTGCTAGAGTCAAGCAGAACAACAAACATCCATCTGCCCGAATGTCCCGTTTATCCAGCAACAGTAGTAACAGTCCATTAAACGAAATGAAAACAACTGCACGACATGCAGGGGTGACCGCGGTTATACCATCATGATACATGAGGTACCTCCCAGAAAAAACCGATGGCAGTTGGAACTGATCATCGTGCCCGACGTGCAGTTGGCACAGGCCCGGAGGTCGTAATCTGAGTGCTTACACCACCACCAACCGTCCCAGGTGGGCAAAGTGCTGTCGGCATTGCGGAACTCACAGCATCCCAAGCGTCGGGGTAACTACACCCTTGCACCTGTGTAGGTGCCAAACCGGTATCGGCGGAGTCATACCACCCGTTCCCAACGCTCACGGTGGGGCTCGGAGATAACGAAGGGGGAGGGAGTGTGGGTATAGCGCTTGTGGACGTATACGTGGGGAGCAGCGCTTGGTTCGCAGCTGGTATCAAACCACTTATCGTGGCAGGGGGATATTGACCGTACGCGGCTATCGAGGTGGCGGCAATGGTGCCAGCGCCAGCACCACCTGTCTGCCACGACGCATATTGCCCATTAAAGGGTTGCTGTGGGGCGCCGAGAGCTGCACATGTTCCGAGTGCCGTCCGTGGGTCCGTGGGTATCCATCCATTTTGCAGTCCGAGTTGGTAGGACCACAG
The DNA here is from genome assembly GCA_038093075.1 of Boletus patriciae. Lineage (NCBI taxonomy): Eukaryota > Fungi > Basidiomycota > Agaricomycetes > Boletales > Boletaceae > Boletus > Boletus patriciae. The sequence continues at coordinate 11,747 of JBBPRK010000476.1, read as the reverse complement.
GGGTGCTTCAACTGAGTTCGTAGTGGACGAATTGCCGATCTATTCAAGCCACTCATCAATGATCGTACGTCGCGGAACGATAGAGGAAATTGGCAAACCTTCCAAGTCCAGAAGAACCAATTCTGGAGGGCATCCATGGAAGCAAGAGCGAATTCCATAATGCCATCTTTCATTGTTTGATTCCATTGAGACGCGTCCAGGAACAGGGAGCACGACGACCCAAAGCTCGACGTTCCGGTTGTACCCGTCAGGAAAAGCCCACACGCATTGTATCCGTTACTAAATTCACCCGCGAGGGTTACTCCAAAAGCAGTCTGGCTGTGAAGGACGTGAGGCAATTGAAGGTTGATCAATCCATCAAAGGTACCTCGCATTCATGCCATCGGCCCATGAGTTACACGCAGTCTGCGGCCAGATCCCCCCCGCTTGAAGACCTGTGCCGGTGGCGATTGGCTCGGTATTTGAACTACCATCGAAAGCAAAATAAGGGTGTGTGTCAAGAATAATACGATCTGATCCTTGCAGGAAGTCTGCCCAACTTGCCACGCCTTGAAAGCCATCGTGAATAGCAATATATGGTCCATTCCCTTCACCAATGCCCGTAATGTTGCGAATCATATCATAAGCTAGAAGGTAACTGAAGAAGGTAGTGCTCAGTGTCCACCCAAAAGAATATAAAGTGACGTTCGACAACCCACAAGGACGTCAGCTGATCTTTGCCAATGGTGGATAGAAGAGGCTCGTTCATGATACTGAAAACGGGAACGACGGGTTGCCATTCAGGCTGGGAAATAAACTCAGCAATGACTCTGATATAGTTTAATGCACGTTCAGCATTGGCTAGGCCCATAACGCCATTGAGGAAATTGACGCTGCCCAACTTTCCAGAATGATTGTAACCTTCACGTTGGGCATGAAAAGTGGATAAAACCTAGTACGAAGGGCATAGACTTACCATTCTGCGAGCCAGGGGTAGTGTGAAAGTCTAGATTAACTCTGAGACCATATTTCCGTGACCATTGCAGAACGCGCAGGATATATCTAACAAGACAGACAGATCAGTCGATTCTCAAGGTTGTGGGGATACACGTACGGCCAACAGACTTTCTCTAGGAAGGGTTCGAAATCCCATTTCTCAATGGCCCAAAATGGGATTGGCAAGCGAATCCAGTTTAGTCCAGCTCCAGCAATTTCCGCGATGTCTTGTTCCGTCTGTCAAACATGCAGCTGACGTGATTGTATGAATTAAAAGGACGCAGGTTGCTTACGATAAACGTATTATAATGGTCTTCGATTTGATTTAAACCACCGCTGGTTGCATCAGCAGCCATGAGGGTACTCAAAGTCCACTCGTCTACCGCAGCAGGGTATTTCTGAAAAAGTGCAGGGGAAATGAATGGTTCAAGGACAAATAGTCCTCCCAAATTAACGCTGTGGATACGACAATTACGATGAGTTGTACGATGTCATAGGCATGGCTACTTACCCGTAAACCTGGTCTTGACCCCAAGTCCAACTCGTGTTTAATGGGGGTGTCCACGAATTTGGTTGGGCATTATTATTGAATGGATCTTCCGGATTGTATACCCCTGAGAGGATGTGTCAGTCAATAGATTCATTGATAGATTCATCGGTGGTGATTTCACGTATATAAAGAGATCCGGGATGAAATGCTAGGTGCGTTTATCGAATGGAAGAAATAAACATGGACGACCAGAACTTGGTACCGCCGCCCCACTAACTATAGTAGGACTGTCGTGACGAGTCATAGTCACGTTGTAATAAATAATCGACGAAGCAATCACAAACCCGAACTAACACCCTCGAAGGACTGATGAAAATATGGAAGGAACATGCATACTCACAAAAGCCACCAAAATTATTTATGTATGTGAATGTTGTGCCATCAGAGGTTGTGACGACCGAACCATTCCCACCATCGGTGCCTGACGGACTTGGCGTGGAAGTCTGATTAGAGCGAGGTTTAATGACGAAGAAGTAGACCGGAACGATGACTGCCGCAGCTACGATAACGAAAGCGACAAGCGCGATGATCCAGAAGATGGGACGAGTTACGATCGTTCGTTTGCGAGAAGATCCGGGATTTGGATGTTCAGGCCCAGGACTAGCAAAAGCCTCACTGAACCGCTTCTCCGGTTGAGAGAGGAGAGGCGAAGCGTTGCCCGCAGAGTGTAAGGCGAACGATCCACGTGAAGAACCACCAACGGACTCGGGCGTCTGTTCGAGGTATGAAGCTCTGGGAGGCTCTAATAACCAGGGGTCCTGCGAAGGGGTATTCGGCACCATGCCGCATGACTCTACCTGTCTGTCCGGTCTCGAGGAGGGGTATGGCGACGACATCATCGAGTGAGGGCTAGCAGCATGAAGAGAAGGCAAGGTTAATATTAAACACAGCACATGGAGGTGGACCCAACTAGTACTAATCGGTGCCACCTGTCACTGCTGGCAGTGTCATCCGAATCTGCTCGTGACCACCATCAGCACGTGAACCAACCACCCATCATGGATACATACCCCCATATCGCATACCCATTCTACTTTTTGTGGAGCAGATATCAGCTGATTCCTGGAAGGGGTGGTCGCAACGTGAGTTGAAGTCTCAGTTGTACTGTAGACGTCTTGGTTGTAGAAAACTACCTGACCTCAAGTTGCCACGTGGATGAGACTTAAATGAACAACCCCTCCACGTCAATTTGACGACCGATTAATGTGGGGGTTCTCGAGACGGTAGCACACAAGGACTAGGACTCTGACCTCTTGCAGGACTACTCATCCCGTGGTTCTACAAATGTCGAGTCAACATTATTTTCATTTCATCCTCTCATGTAATAAGGCGCCATCACGCCGGACTCGGCCGGAGTCACCCTCATGAGCCTCTTGAATCACATTTATTATAAGCCTTGTTCGATGAACGCGCGACTGTGCGGAGATCGGAATCCCGCAGACGGGCCGCAGCGGATCGCCCACCCAGTACGTTCCTTTTCATTCTTCAAACAATGACACACCCACCAGACAGGAGACGCGGGAGAAGCCGCGCTCATTGATACTAATACTCGATAACTTGAATGTTCGATGTTGCGATTGGGATGGTATGTCACACATACTTTCTTGTGTTTGTCTCATGAGTCAACACGTTGATTCTGGAGAAGCTAGCTGAGAGAGAACTATGTAAAGAATATCATCAAGCTACGCTCAGAATTACAGCGACGAACCAATTCATAGACTACCCATCAGTCGATCACTAGGTACCCGCCGGGCCGTGGCTCTCGAAACCTCGTCGACCGTCAATCATTCAACTTTTAGAAGGGCAAAACAATTAGAATTGAACCTAAGCAGGAGCATGTAGTTTCTACTCCGATTGATGCTACTCCAGGAACTGTTCTCTGTTATAAACCTGTTCATGCGAGGATGAAAAGAGAAGCCAGATAGGGCCAGGGCCCAGGGGCAACGGCTCGGGACAACTCCGCTGGCCGGGCAGGCACCAAGTATTGTGGAGAGAGGGGCAGTCTACTAGGCCACATTAGGAAGAAGCCATCATACATGTTACTCTATACGAAAATTCAATCCCTGATCAAACTTTAATCCACTTCCAGTCGCCGTGGACTGAGAGAGGGTGGGTACTTAGGAATCTGGGCGGCCCGGGCTGGCTGAGTTTGACTCTATAATAACAGCCAATGAAATTTAAGTGTTTCCTCGAGATGGCAAACAGTGAGCTAGAAATTGTATGGAGTTCTCGCGGGTGAGTTAGCTACGTACATGTCGAAGCGACGAAGGGCCGGAAGACCACGAATGATCTTATCGTGCGGCATCTATTTTTGGGATATCCAAACCCTCTGAGAGCGTCGACCGTAGTAACCCTTGTGAGCGCTTGCCTACATGTCATTGCACGCTTTGTTCCCCCTCCGTGCACTCCACGACACATTCTACGTTGCAAGCAGCACATATTTGTGGATGTGACTCTTCTTGCGGCCAGTACGTTATCTCATATATGTTGAATAGTGGTCCGTATCAGAGATCGGAACCAAAAGTCATATGCCGTGAGCAAACCGGCGCAATCTATTAGCTATCATGGGGATATAGCTTTGCACGCACAGCCTACGCATGTGGCTCATGATCAGTGCAGCGTAAGACTTGACTTGTCCTAATCTCCGTTGTGTGACACGCACCGCACCAAAGGCTCGCGGGAGGGCCAGTTCGGCCACAACACTGTCTGTATGTCAAACAACCCGTTGAGTTCCGGATCGATCGAGAAAGCTGGTATCCGCAAGGACGAACAAGGTTAAATGCGGTGCTCACGCCAGACCCTCGGGTGGCCGTCGTCGGAGTTGGTAAACTCATCAACAACCCGTTGAATTCGATCGAGAATGATGGTATGTATCCGCAAGGTTGAACAAGGTTTTTTTACGATATTCACGCCAGACTCGGGGGCCGTCGCGCGTCGGAGTGGGCAACCGTGGATCCGCCTGTACTAGACCAAAGAGACCGGTGTATTCTCGCGCGTTGATGGTGCATCAGAGTCGACGTCGACTTTGGCTCCGCGGGGGAATCTTTTCCCACTTGGATAACGACGGACTTGGAACGAGAATTTTTGCGTCGGAGCTGCGGAGGGGTGACAGGGTATATGCAACGTTCCCCGCCGCCGTGATGTCCGATTATCCACATGATTCAGGCGAACTGGTGCGTCGACGCACGTTGCCTGTTGAGATATGGCTTCATGCTGGTGCTTTAACGTGAAATCAACGTGATGCTGTCCTCGATGTCCGCAGTGGCATCGCTTGGCTGGTCAGGGTATTATAGAACAGTGGAGTTGGGTGGTGCTTATGAGTCAGTGGCAGTATCGGCTATGGATGAAGACGAGCCGGAAGGTTGCGTGTGTCGGAGCAAGCTCGTGATATGATATGATCAACAAATGAATTTGAATAGTGGCGTGGTGTGGCGGGAGTTCCCGAGTCCGGGGTATCGCCAGCGCCGGAGACAAAGCAAATAATCTCAGATCCACTCAGATCCACGATCAGCAGCCAGGTCCTCCTCATCCCTGCGTTCCATGATTAATAGTAGTGAGTCAGTGGCCCACCTCACATTGGGTCTCACCACCTTGTTCGAGTCTAGCTTACACAGCTAGCGACATGTCTGATTCAGGTGGGCAATACCAATGGACAAAGTTGTCCATTTCAGCGCGGCACCGCCGCTATACCCCCAAACGGGCGTGGCGCCTGAGTCCCTGCTTCTATGGCCGTCATCGGATACCACGACCTGAGACGCGAACTTGGCTCTCTGGTGCAATGACATACATACACTTGTTGCGCTCCACTTTTAGCACACCGCGCCCTGCTGAGCCTCCGGCGAACTGGGTTAGACCTTTGCCGTCGCGCGCCTTCTTCCTCTGCCTATAAGTATATGATCCCTCGCCCATCCATATTTCGTCTTATGTCCAGTCTATCCCGATGCATCGCTCTGCAGCCAGCCTGACAAATCACATCACATATACCCTGCCAGATAGTCCTCCACCGTCTCCCCCCGCGGATCCTCTGGCTGTCCCCTTCCGAACATGCACTCCGCAGGATCATTCATCATTCAAATACAGCGTGTATGACATATTGCAAATCATCCTCGGAGGTCGAAAGAGCTGGAAGACCTTAAAGGGTAAATCAGAAGCAGTATGGCCACCTTACCTCGAAGCGACCATGCTCAAGGGTACGTTCATCATCCTGTACATGTCACGATTCTCACGTTTTCATTATCCGCCACACAGCTCTCCAGGAATATGAACCTGATGACTCGCGGGAAACACGAATGCTAGGCCGCTACCCAATGCGCAATCGTTTCATATCCGACTATATCCATAATACCACTGGCAAATTCAGATCACCCAAACAAGTAGGTAGCCGCCTCCAACAGCTCAGAGATACACCCGAGGGCCGGAATTGTAAGTGACATAGTTGGCGCGGTCTATGTGCGGACGATTCATAAATTTTGTTTATATTTGTCATACCTCAGTGATCGATGTATTGACGCGTTGCTATCGCACACGGATGGACACAGGCACCTGCAATGCACGCCAGCCAACCTCTTGGGACTCATCTTCCAGCCCCTCAGTTTCCACTATATCTTGCGACAGCTCTTCCACGTCCTCCCCTTCAAGTTCTCCAGTACCTCCTGCAAGCCGCCCAACAATGCCTCGCTTCCCTCCACCCAAACTTCGCCAGCCTGCCGAGTCACGCATGCCCGTTTACATCGACATCCTTCCACAACAATTGCCCTTGTCGTCGACAGGTTATTCTCCCTCATCATCATCCCCTGCGTCGGCGTCCAGTTCCAACTCCCGCCTTGCGGATGCAACGCGTCATATCCGTAACATCGATCCTACCGTGACCTTTGTCTCCCCGTCTCGTGTCAATGGCAAGTCCTCTTACATTGTTCTTCTGGACGGTGCACCCGTCCATACGGAGGACACGACCCTCGAGTACGTCGGCCCCTACTTCTCTTCATCGACCGGTCAATCCCCCGGCGACGAACCTGCATTATACAACACCGCGCTTGTACCCAGATATTGGGACGTCCTCTGCGAAGCCGCAGGTAGGTCATATCCATCCCGCTAATTCCGGGTTGGGTTTAAACATCGCTCCTAGATCCTGCTTTGTATACTATCGTTCAAGATGTGTACCACAGTGCACCCAACCAGGACCACGCACAGCGTCCTCGCCCTGTTCGCATATTCTCGGCAATCTATCATTTCAGATATCATTCATCAGCGGACTCTGGTCCTTCCTATGGACAGCCACCTATGCACGCGTCGAGCAGTGGTTCTTCCATGACGTCAGCGTTTCATGCCCAAACGCTGCAAGGCTCCATGCCAATGGGCTCGATGCACGCAGCGTCGTTCCCAACCCCCTCAACGTACACCGTCCCGAAGTCTGAGTCACGGACGCCGACCGAGGTGGACCAAAACTTGTTTGACGAGCCATTCATGTTGGACGTCAACTTTGAGCAGATCGTGTTTGACGATTTCGTCATCAGCATGGACAACCCAAACTCATTCGTGCGTTTCGATCCCCCTCGTTTCGCTTGGCGTGGAACTGATGATGTGTTTTCGACAGCTCTTGTAAATTAGAACGCATGTTCCCCGTATCATACCCCCTCACTGTATCTGGCTAGCTGTCGTGTTTCAGGCTGTCCTTTTTCTTGTTTGTATCACCATACACGCTTTGGATAGGCGGACACTTGACGTAGAGCGTTCACCTAATACAAGGTTTCCCGCGAATATTTGATGTTACTGTGGATGATAATATATAACGATGACGATGACGAGACTCGTCGTCAGTTCCGACTCATATCAGGGACTGATAGTGATCGATCTGGCCGTGCTCGTGCGCCACACGGAGAACTTTGATCGTAGAAACGTGATCATTCAGACCAAACCAAAAGCGTACGGTTATCGATTATGATGATCAAAAGGCCGATGGTTCTAGTACCGAACTCTAATTAGATGAACTATGAGCTCCACGGCGCCTCACTATCTTGCTTCCTCTGACGTACCAGCACCATGAACCCGGTCGCACTACCCCCGAAATCCCGAGCGAAACAAGACGCCGCCTGGTCACGAGACCACTTGGTGCCTATGATACGGAGAACTTGAATGCTAGACACGCGACCACGCACGGACCAGATCGAGTATATCAAAAGGGCGATACGGTGCGCGTATGTACTAGATTTTAGTTAAATGAAGTTTGAGCTCCACAGCACCTCTCCCCGTCCTGCTTTGATTCGTGCAGCGTTCCCGACATCAGTGTCACCTGTCTGGTCACAAGCCTACTATCATAATACTTCGAGATCGTAGTCGTTCTGATCATACAAGGTGCCAGATGAAGAACTTTAATCCTAGAAATGTGACCATGCAGACCAGACTAGAGGCGTACGACTATCGAGTATATCAAGAGGGCGATACGGTGCGAGTACTAAATTTTTATTAGATGAACTTTGAGCTCCACAGTGCCTCTCCCTGTCTTGCTTCCTCAGAACCAGTACCATGAACTTTGGTATTGACTATCGTACAGTGTTCCCGAAATCCCGAGCGCATGGTGCGATCACGATCACGACGTTTCGTCAGGACTTTTAATGGACACCAAGCAAAGATGGGCTTACCACTCTTGAGGAGGGAGATGATCTGTATCCTCGCTGCAAACTCCCTGGTCATGAGAGTGACATCGGTCAACTGATTGATCCCCTTGGTGATGCCGCGCCCGACTTGTTCTCTGCGGGTGGGACCAGGGGGACCACCCGGGGCGGGATGACGGTCGATCCGCGCGTGAGCGTCGCTGAGGACGTCGACCCACGTGCGCATGGACATGGCACCCGCCATGCCGTCCCACTTGCTCATTTCGAGGACCATGTTGGTGATCCCGGCAACGACGAGGGCGACTTCTGCCTCGACGTTGCCTACGGATTCGATGCCGAGGGTGAGGTCTGGAAAGTGTTTGTGGATGATGGTGAGGATGGGTTGGTAGGAGACGCCGTCACCGGCGTGTCGGGGGGTAGCTCCGACGAGCCAGGGTTTGGTTTGGTCAAGGGAGGCATAGATGTCGCTGCGGAGGGTTGGGGACATGGATTTGGGGTCTGCTTTGGAGGTTGGCGCGCTGGCTGCTGCCAGGGTGTTTTGCCAGTTCTTGAACATGGTGAGTGAGGACGTATGGGTGTGCGGATCTGTGGTGTGCGGGGCGAAAGTCGATGACGGGAACTAGAAAGCGATAGGAAAAAAGGTCGACTGGGGCTCGTCGTCGATGTCGACAGAGCTGGGATGAGATCCGGTGCTAGAGAGGGAAAGTTATGTAAGGGAAGCTGTATGGGCAGTGATTGGTGGACCCCACATGGGTAACACGAGGTTGGGTTAAAGTGGCCAGGTGGGCTCATGTGCGACACAAGAGGGGGGTAGAGCGTTCATTTCCCGATGGGCAGTGCACGAGGTGGGGGCCTGACAGGTGCGCAGTAGACCGGCCCGGTGTGCAGGACGTATGAAAGGAGGCACCTGCAACTCGCTTTCAGAAACGTCCCTTGATTTTCCCAACAAATGGCCTGCGATATGGTGGTCCCACTGAGCGTGTGGAGATAAGATAAGATAGCTCGCGGAGTGCAAATATAACTCCAACAATCAACGACAAATAACGCGTCGCGTTGAGCAGGTGAGCGCACAGTGACGGTGCAGCGACGAGATGGCACAAGAGGAAGATGTTTTCATGCGGATGCTGCTGGACGGCTTGGACTCTCCCACCCGCACCAAGCACAGTACACCCAAGGAAAACCATGCGGACAACGACCTGTCCGTCCTCCTGGACGGCGCAGAGAACTGGGACTGGACGGACATGGAAGCGGATTTCATGACACCAAAAAAGAAGACCGTCAGTCCGAACAAGGCGTTCTTCCACCCCCAGTCCAACGGCCGGCAGCGGTCTCCCCACAAACGTCATCGCTCCCCCGTTAAACCACCCGTAACGCCTCGCCGTACTTGTTCAACGCCGTCGGGCGCAGTCTCCAAACACGATCTCAACTTGAGCATGTCTGACCTCCTCGACGGCGCCGAGACCTGGGACTGGCAAGACATGGAAAGCGATTTCCTTTCCCCTCGCAAGCGTGACAAACCCAAGGTTTGGTGCACGATGTTGCACTCCCCCCTCTTTCTGACCCAGATCTCAGTCTGGCATCGTTCCAGAGGAAGCCTATACCAAGGCTCCTTCCGCTCGCTGTATCGTGGAAGCAGTGGACGAGGGCATGCAACTTGGTTCAAAGGTCAGATTCTTTCCTCCGTTCGTTGCCGTTTTGTCGACGTTGCGAGCAGGTCTTGTCGGTGAAAACTCAACCGCATGGACACCCACGTTCAGTCATACTCCAGGATGACTGGACAGACTCCGACGTTCGAAAAGGTAAGAACAATTGCTATGCTGTCGCGGACCAGGCTCGTGACGTTGGCTTCGCACAGGTGATATCATTAATGTCATCGGGCACTTTGATTCAGACGGTGCCATCGCGATCTCATCTCACCACAATCTTTTCATTCATCACCCGGATCTACTTCTGACAGCGACCGCGCTCTCAAATGCCCCGCAATGCAGACGGAAACCTCTCCTCTCTTCCATGGTACGCTCGACATCCGACGTGACGCCCGCCATCGTCTGGGGTAACATGCTCCACGAGATCATGCAGACATGCCTTGCCACCCAGCAATGGGATGAGTTTTACGTCGAAGATCTGATCGAAGATGCCGTGATGAAGAACCTCCCAGAAATAGTAAAGATCGAAAACAGTATCGAAGATGCCAAGCGAGAGCTCAAACTTCGGTCCAAAGGTCTCAAGGTGTTCTCTTCGCGCTATATTGCGGATACACCCAAGGTATGTCATCCTCCTCGTCATGCATCGCAGTCACAGACGTTCCCCTCACAGCCCGATGCCATTCTCACCAATACCCGAGCAGCAGCCAATCAGAACGCGCTTCTCGCCATCACTTCCTTGCATGATATCGAAGAAGACATATGGTCACCTACCTATGGTCTAAAAGGCAAACTAGACGCGAGCGTCCAAACTATTGTTGCCGAGAGCACCATTGACAAGTATGTCAAGCAGGAACCCCTTCTCAGTACACACACCATGCCGTTCGAAATCAAGACCGGACGGTCCATCGCAGGAATGGAGCACCGCGCACAAACGATGCTGTATACCCTTCTTGCGGAGGAACGGTACGGCGTCCAAGTCCCAAGTGGGCTGCTCTATTATACCCAAAGCGAGGAGGTCGTGAGGGTCCCTCGAGGCAGAAATGAACTCAGGGGTCTGCTCGGTGCAAGAAACGAGATGGCGGCATATATGATGCGCCGCGTGGATCAGGGCAAAGCTTCCGAGCCTTTCTTGCCACCAACGATCGATGACGAACGCACGTGCAAACGGTGCTTTTCACTCGATGCCTGCATGTTGTATCGAAAGGCAAGTGCCACCGGCCCGTTGGTCATTCTCGGCTAACGTTACTTTCAGGCTGTGGAGAACGTGGTCGACGAGTCTTCGCCAATTGCAGGGATCTACGACGCCAAGACGTCGCACTTGACCTCCGCCCAAGCTGACTTCTTCAAACGATGGGAAGCGCTGATATCTTTCGAAGAGCAAGACGGTGTTCGATTCCGAAAGGAACTTTGGACGATGACGGCCCAAGAACGCGAAGTCAAGGGACGCTGTTTTGATTCCATGGTCATCGACAAGACATTCTTTCCCTCGAACTTGCCCAGTGCAGGGAAGATACACCGGTACACATATCGGTTCGTCCGCAGCAACGACCCCACTTCCCCAAACCAGTCACTCTTGAACGGCCATATGAGCATGGGCGATGCGATCACCGTGTCGGTCGATCCAGAGCTCCTCGCCCTCGCTAGAGGCTTCATCGTGGATCTCACGCCGCAGCAAATCGTTGTGGGCATAGACCACGAGCTGAACGTGGAAAAGCTTGCCGCGCGCCTGCAGGTACTGCGCAAGTTCCAAGGGCGGATCCGGCCTGTGTTTCGGATCGACAAGGACGAAAACTCGGGCATGGGTCGTATCCGCGACAATCTCGCGCGATTGTTCTACGCCGACGGGGATACGAAACGACGTGAGCTCGTCGTGGATCTCCGGAAACCAACGTTTGAGGACGAGCAAGCGACGGTGGATATGTTGCGTGGCGTTCCCGAGTACGTGGCTGCGACAAGCACGCAAAA
>JBBPRK010000475.1:0-22517 GCA_038093075.1 Boletus patriciae | reverse complement strand
AGGAACTCACCACCAAGCTCGACGAAATGAAGGTCAGCGACGACAAGAAGGCCCAGTCGTTCAAGAACCTCCAGCAGTCGATGGAATGCCAAGCGGCGAGGATCACTGGGGTCAAGGCCGACACCGCCCGCAAGATCGCTCTCCTCCAGTCGGAGCTTGGCGGCGTTCAGGCAGAGCTCGTCGCGGTCAAGACGGTAGCCTTGCCTGCGAACGCCCCATCTGCCAGCCAGGCTGCGAAGGAAGCACGGAGGGCACGGATTCTTGCAAGTGTCACTCAGCGGATGGAGGATGCAGAGATGGCAGAAGGTAGCAAGTTTCCCTGTCGTCGTTCATTTGAGACACGGTCGTTGGCTAACGTGACGTCTACGCCCAGAAATAGAAAAGCTGTGTCCTCTGCCTCCTGTCGTCGCACGAAGCTCAGCATGCATTAAAGTTTGTCAAGATAAGCCCGCAGTTTCGACTCCATCGGGTGGTTCGTCAATCACGCATCCAAACTATAGTATGTGGCACAGTTGTCCCAATTACTGCTTGTCTGACGCTACATACCGTAGACAAAACCGAAGAAACGAAGGTCAAGAACCTCGAGATTACCAAGGAGCCTCTTACCACTGCCCGCGCAAATCCTATTCAGCCTGGCGCTAACAAGATACCCGCGAAACCCATGATACCCATGATACCCATACCTACTAGTATACACACGATACCCATGGGACGCCTGATACCCGCCAAAGGCAGTGGTAAAGAGAATAGGCCAGCATGCAACAGCTCGACGACGACGCTCCAATATACCAAGACGTTCCAGCCCGGTGCTGGACGGTCCCCGGACGTCTGCGACAAGCCCCCTACGGCGAGTCTGAAGAAGGCCCAGCCTGGTGCTGGATCACCTTCGAAGATCTCCGCGCTGCCGAAGCCTCGCAGGTCGATGCTACCGGCACCGCGGAAATCACATCTCCCTAGTCTTGCTAAGCATGCTGCTGTTGTCGATGGTCGTTCATCCGACGGTACGCCAATCGGTGATCATACTGCGGCTCGTGACTGATGCTTACTGGTTTCGCGTTACTTTGCAGGAGTCAAGACTGTTTACCGTCCACCCGGGGGGTCTGCGACCCGGACGGGACAGCCGAAGACTGTCGGGCGTGCTCCCATCGCTACATCCCGACCTCCTTTGAAGTCTGCATGTGAGTGATTTGGCGCCTGTCTTGTTGGTCTTTGTCTGACGAGTGCTAGTATCCAAGCCGACGCTAGTTGTGAAGGAACGTCCCGCTGTCTTACCTGCATCGTCTTCCCTCGCTTCGCTCGATGCTGCATTACTAGCGATGCCGCTGGACGGCGACGACCTTTTGGCGCCTATGCCAACGCTCAACTGCTCGAATGACCTGAGTTTTTCGGCCATAACCCCCATCCTTACGAGTGCGTTGACTATTCCTCACGTGGTATATTCCACGCGCTAACACATCTTGCAATTTAAGAAACGATACGAAACCGTGACGACAAGTATGAAAGCATTTATGTTCCCCCCAAGCAAAGGAGTGTGAATGTCAAACCCTCGAGAAGTCCTCTGAAATCCACACGTGAGTGATTCCGTGCTTTGCCCTGCTTGATGCTAACAAGTACTAGTGGCGACACGGGCTGTAAAGGAGGTCTCGTTGCCTGCATCATCATCGCTGGCGACTCTTGATGCGGCATTACAAATGTTGCAAGGTGAAGGTGACATATTGACGCTCCTACCGGGACCCGACTACCCCAGCGTGGACTTTAGCTTCTCAGCGGTGACACCCATTTTCCTAAGTCCGTCACCGATCCTTTGGGTTCTTCTGCTGTGTTCCGTGCACTGACAATAATATCTCAGGGGCGAGACCGCATTGCAAGCGTGAAAGCATCTACGTATCCCCCGTGAGGCCGGCAACTGCCAAACCCCCGCGAAGACTGTAGGTCAATTGGTCAGATCTTTCTGTCTTCTTGCGACGAGCGCCGCTCTCCATCCAAGGGGCTGACGTAGCCTTGCGCTGGCAGCAAACCATTGCTATGCCTACGCTTTGTCTGCCTATCCTTTATCCATGCTACCTACCTTTCATCTATGCCAACCATTTATCTATGCCTATCTTTCATCTATGTACCCTTCATTTCTGCCTCCTCTCTCTGCAGTGGGCCATGGTGCCTCAGGACAGTTTCGTCATGGACTAGTAGTGATAGGGACACTCGGACCGTAGCGTTTGCAGTTAGTGTAGATACAGCCTGAATTGAATCCCCGATATCGGAGTTTCAAGTTGTTGAGACCCCCGCAAGTTTGGAGTGTACGTTGACGTTGCAGGCTGGTTTCGCTCCGGCCTACGTGTTTTACTTTTCGACAGCGCGCTCCTCATCCAAAACGGCGTCGGCTGGTGGAAGCGTCAATAGACGCCCGGAGTCTTCAGCCAGGTCGTCCGCGATGGATAACCCTCCAAACGCCAACATACACACCATCGTGAAGGCTCAAATTGTCTTCCTCCTCTCTACACTCACGGAGGACAATTTCGAGAGGAACCAGCTCGAAATACGTTCCGTATGTCTTCTCTTTTAACCCCTTTTTCCTGCTCGAACCCTCACCTTGCTGCGCGACACAGCTCTCGGAGCAGCACGGTCTCGACACCTACCTCCACTTCATCCGTCGTCTCATCGTCCACTCCCAAGGCCGTCTCACCTTGGCTGCCCCTCCCTCTGTCTTCGACACCTCCACCGCCTTGACCTTCCGTCTCCTTGTCCAAGAAACGCAGCGTCTCGCTCGTGACCCTTTTCTCGCAGACCGATTCCGGGACGGCATAGACAAGGGCGAAGGGGACACCTTCAGGCACTTCGATCTCCTCCGATTTGTAGATCGTGTTTCTCTCAGGCCGCTCGAGAGGCTCGTCTTGGCTTCGTCCATTGTCGCTGGCTCTACCCGCAAGGAGCTGGCCACCCAGGCTGCCACCCTCATCCGTGTCGACTTTGAGAACTCCGTCCTCTCTCTGTGCCAACATCCCTCCTTCGACCACGCTGATCTCTCCCCTCAGCAGATTGCAAAACTCATGTCAAACTTGTTGTCCGACTCTAATTCGGAGACCCCCGTTTTGGATGCCACCCAGCGCCAGGCCCTCATTGCGGCGGCGCAAGCCAAGTATGGACCGGAGATAGTTGCTCCTATCTTGCAGCGCATCTTCCCCACATTGAGGTATACCATATGACGCATGCTCTTCGCATCACTGTACATGACTAATATGGCCCTCTCACGCAGCCTTCCCCCTGGTGCTTCCCTAGTCCAGACCCTGATTCAGCTGGGCCCGGAGATTACTAGCGACGCAGATACAGTTCGCGCGCTCCTTCTTCGGTTCGGCGTCTCTGATGCCAATCCGCCACGGGATGCTCAAGTTGTCGAGATCATATCAAGTTTGGCCCGGCTCGCTGCGGAGGGTACGACCCTGTGTGACGTGGGGGCGTTGGTAAGGGCATTGGGTAGTTTCGTAAGTTCCAACTTTAGGAGCATGACATCCGTCGTTGTTGACATGTTTCGCAGCATGTCAACCTTAGCTGGGCCAACGTCATCAAGGCATTTGACTGGCCTGACCGACACGGAGTCGATACGGCCACGCTGAAGTTGTTGATCGCCATCCTCCTCAACTGTCCTCGAGATGCCGACCCGCATGCGGTGATTGGGTTCTGGGGAATGTGGAAAAATTCGTTATACCAACTGAAGCTTCTCGATGCCCTCTTATCCTTACCCGCAGACACTTTCAATTTTGTGTCCTTGCCTGGGCACAGGATTGTCACTGTAGAAGATGTGGCAGCTGCGAGTCCTACGATCAAGTCACTGGCTGCCAACGTTCAAGGCCACACTTGGAACTCTCTTGATCTTTTCGAGGTTTTAGTGCGACTTGCAGATTCGGACAATGCCGACATTCGGAATTGCGTGCGTGATATGCTGGACAAGGCGCTCAAGATAAGTGCAGAGCTGGTGCATATGGGTCTACTTCAGGTTCCGGTATGCCATCTCTCTCATTCGTTTTGACGTTGTGTGACACCTACCACAGGATCAGAACTGGGGTGACATTCGTCTCGAATATTCTCGCAAGTTGTTGGCTATGTTTCTGGCAGGTCACCCGAACCATCAGCTTGTCTTCATGCGGTTGTGGCAAATCGATTCTGCTTATCTTCTCGGCGCCTTTCGTGACTTCTATGACGAGAGCCCCCTCAACATTACTCGGATTTTGGATGTTGCGCAAGACCTCAAGGTGAGACCACAATCATTTCACGTCCAGATTGTCATTTAACATGCTGTAGATCCTGGAAAATCTCTTGGACTCGCGGCCCTTTACCTTTGCTCTTGACGTCGCTGCGCTGGCTTCTCGTCGAGAGTACTTGAACCTTGACAAGTGGCTTGCTGACAATGTCACTGCACACGGTGCCGAGTTCCTTCGCTCGATGATCAATTTCTTGGAAGTCAAGATGGAGAGCGAAAAAGTCTCGAGGATGTCCGATCCTGCAGTGGATGGTCGCACTATGCCTCTTAATCCTCAAACTATCGCCATCTTCCTCCGCACTCTTCGAAATAAGTCAGTGCTTTACTTCCGTATTTGAATTTCAATAACATGACTTCGTCACATAGCTCCCCCAAAATGCCCCGCGAGGATATAGATTATTGCCTCGAAGTCCGCAACGCTTGTCTGCAAATTCACCCACGCCTCATGAACCTCATTCCTGGTACCGACACCGAACCCGGCTTTGCTGTCGTCAATTATTCGGCCGAGATTGAGGCTGAAGTTGATGCTATATACAAGGAAATGTACGACGAACAAACGACCATTGACGAAGTTATTGCCCTTCTCCAACGCAGCAAAACCTCATCGGACCTTAGAGATCACGAAATCTTTTCCTGCATGCTCCACTTCCTATTCGACGAATACAAGTTCTTCCAGTCCTACTACCCCGCCCGCGAACTGGCTATGACTGGTTATCTTTTCGGCTCAATCATCCAACATGAATTAGTTGATCTCATTCCGTTCGGGATTGCGCTTCGTTACGTCGTCGACGCCTTGAGCTGCCCTCCCGAGACAAACTTGTTCAAGTTTGGATTGCAAGCTCTGGCCCGGTTTGAGAGTCGTCTTCCGGAATGGCAGCCACTCTGTCAGGCGCTGCTAGGTATTCCACATTTGATGGAAGCTCGTTCGGACCTTGCGGCTACTATTCACCGGGCAATTGCTACTGGAGTAGATGGGTCGAATGGGGACATGAGGGTTCTCACAGTTGATTCAACTCCGGTGTTTACGGCTATCCAGCCGGACAAGCTAGACACCGAGATTGTCACCCCGGAGGAGGAATTATCCGACAAGGTTCTGTTCATTGTGAACAACCTTGCACCCAGCAACTTCGACACGAAACTTACGGAGATGAAGGACCACTTTGATGATACTTACGCGAGGTGGTTTGCCAATTATTTGGTTGACCAGCGGATCAGCGCGGAGCCCAACAACCATCAACTTTATCTTCGTTTCTTGGACGCCCTCGAAAAGCCAAAGTTGGGCAAGCTCATCCTGCAGGAGACATTTGTCAAGTCTGCCGTGATGCTCAATAGCGAAAAAACGATGCAGATCACGTCTGAGCGGGCAATCTTGAAGAACCTCGGTTCTTGGCTTGGGACCATCACACTCGCGAGGGACAAGCCTATCCGTCACAAAAATCTTTCTTTCAAAGATCTCCTCGTGGAGGGTTTCGAAAGTGGACGGTTGATTGTTGCTATTCCATTCGTGTGCAAGACTCTTGAACCCTGTGTGAAATCCAAGGTGTTCAAGCCCCCGAACCCATGGCTCATGGCCGTCGTCTCTCTTCTTGCGGAGCTCTACCACTTTGCCGACCTCAAGCTGAACTTGAAGTTTGAAATCGAGGTGCTATGCAAAGGGCTTGATATTGATCTCGACACAGTCGAAGCGACTACGATTCTCAGAAACCGACCCACGGCCGATGCTTCGGCCCCCGCATCTGGCCTTCCCGATTATGTCAATGATCTAGACTCGTTGCCGATGAACGGGTTTGAACGCGGGGGGATCCAGGGCGACGGACAGGTCTTGTCGCTTGGCTCCGCCGCCCCTACGGAGACTCAGAGGGCGATTGGGGCGCATATCGAATCGATCTTGGCTGGGTTGGCATCGAGTGTCATCATTAGTCCCCAACTTGCGCCGTTGCACGTCAATCACTCGTTCAAGAGGGCTGTCCAATTGGCCGTCGATCGCTCGGTTCGCGAGGTACGCGTGGTCCTTTACTGTGATGGAAGGTTGTGTGCTAACCGCGGTCTTTTCTAGATCATCGTGCCTGTCGTTGAACGCTCGGTCACGATTGCAGGCATTTCTACCCGAGAGCTTGTTACGAAGGACTTCGCTATGGAGCCCAGCGAGGATAAGTTACGCAAGGCTGGCCATCTGATGGCTCAGAAGCTCGCTGGAAGTCTTGCGCTGGTGACCTGCAAGGAACCTCTCAAAAGCAATCTCGGTGGACACCTTCGCACGACACTTGTTGACCACGGTTTCAGCGAACAAGTGATTTCGGAGCAGGTTCTTTCCATCCTTGTAGCCGACAATGTGGAGGTTGCTTGTTCCGCCATCGAAAAGGCTGCGATGGAACGCGCGGTGGCGGATGCTGATGAAGGGTTTGCGACATCCTATGAAGTTCGCCGAAGGCACAGAGAGCTTCGCAGCGGCCAGGCATTTTGGGATCCCGCTGCTCCTCCCACCAACTTTTCGGTGGTTCTCCCCGATCCTTTGCGTATCAAGGCGACAGGTCTGCAGCCTCATCAAGTTGCTGTATATGAAGATTTCTGTGAGTACTATGTGGACTGTTCTGGCATGTTACTGATGCCGAACCATAGCTCTCGACCCCAAGCGGCGGCCCTCTACTATGAGCCGGCCTTCCTCGGCGGTGCCATATTCGCGCGCTGACCATCTTCCTCCTCCCGTTTATACTGGCTCTCCTGCGCCGGAGCAAGGGATGGGCGCTTTGAGCCACCCAGAGGCCATGGAACGGTTTACGGTTTGTCCGGTAATTGCTGATGCTCGCCCCATACTAACTCGAGTTCAAGATCACCGTCCGGGACCTAGAGAGTCTTGTTGTTCAATTGCCCATTACTTCTCTATCAGCACTGCCTTCGAACCACGATATTCGCCACTTGGTCCGCCAGGTGCTCTACATCGCTGCTGAATCGGTTGACCACCACCGCACTCCACTCTTGATATCTCAGAAGATTGTACAATTGCTGTATAAGACATCGTCTCAGCTAGGCAGGGAAATCTATGTGGCACTGCTGGATCAGCTATGCCATTCGTTCGAGGACGTTGCCAAGGAGGCCATCACCTGGCTGTTATATGCCGAGGATGAGGTCTGTAATTTGTCAAACTTTACCTGTGCTCGTGCTGACGTTGATGCAGCGCAAGCTCAACATTCCGGTGACCGTCACTCTTCTGCGCAGCGGACTTGTGAACACCTCGCTTCAGGACCAGCAATTGGCCAAGAGCTTGTTCCAGGATCCTCGTCCGACCCTGCAGAGCTTTGCGGCTGGCCTCGTCCGGGAGTGCCTGTCCAGTGACCCGCCTGTCGCATCCCAAAACCAACTGACATATTCGATTGAGGTCTTGGGTCAACTCGTCCAAGCTGGAAAGGCCAATGAAGAGTAGGTGTCGATGTTGCTCTGTTCCTAATAACATGGTTTCACGTGCTTCCAATAGTGTCCAACGTCTGTTCGACGACCTCCGTGGTGTCGTGAGACGACCGAGCAACCCTGTTGCTTCCGATGCGGTTGTTATCAGGCAGCCTTCGGTCAAACCTGAGACTGAACAGCTCAGGGAGAAACTCTTTTCCTGGTTCCAGCAATGGGTCACTATCTTCCAGCGTTCGCACTCCCCAGAGAAGGCTTTTGTCCCTTACATCACCCAGCTCACCAAGCAAGGCATCCTAAAGGTCGAGGACGTCTCTTCGTTTTTCTTTCGTGTCTGCGCCGATTCCAGTGTCAACAGCTACCTCAAGTGCGTCGCTGCTGGAGAGTTCGACTACGCTTTCCAGGCTTTGGATGCAATGTCACGTTTGATCGTCTACATCATCAAGTACCACGGGGACGCTTCTGGTGTCAACAATGACCAGGCAAAAGTGCACTACCTCACTAAAATCTTGTCGATCTTTGTCCTCGTGTTGGCCAATATGCATGAAGACCAAGGGATTATGTTCCAGCAGAAGCCGTTCTTCAGATTCTTCTCCAGTCTTATCAACGACCTGCATGCAATGGAGGCGAACCTCGGATCCGCATACTTCCAGCTGTTGACCGCCATCAGGTACGCCCGATCTGACGAAATGGTGCTATTGCCGCTCATTACGATTTGCAGTGACACCTTCAGTTCTTTACAACCCACCTACTTCCCTGGTTTCGCATTTTCCTGGCTGAGTCTAGTTTCTCACAGGCATTTCATGCCCAAATTGCTCTTGTCCGAGAATCGAGAGGGCTGGACCGCGTTCCACAAGCTTCTCTTGTCTCTCTTCAAGTTTTTAGCACCATTCCTCAAGGAAGCAGACCTCCAGCTTGCCGCTCGCGACCTCTACAGAGGCACACTCCGCCTGCTTCTCGTTCTCCTGCACGACTTCCCCGAATTCCTCAGCGAATACTACTTCAGTCTTTGCGACGTCATCCCTCCCCGCTGCATCCAACTCCGCAACATCATCATCAGCGCGTTCCCCCTCTCCATCGCCCTTCCCGACCCCCACTTGCGCAACATCAAATTCGACTCGATCCCCGAAATGGGCCCTATTCCACCCATCCTGTCCGACTTTGCTTCGGGCGTTAAAAGTGCTGATCTCAGAAATGGTCTGGATCAGTACCTTCTAAACCGAGGTGCTCCCACTTTCCTTGCTTCACTCAAAGACCGCTTGAAGTTATCCGTGGTCCCGGAAGGCACCACCGAAACCTACAACCTTTCCCTCATCAACTCTTTGGTAATGTATATCGGAGTGTCGTCGGTCGCCCAGGCGAAGGCGCGCAGCGGGTCGTCTGTCTTCGTTCCAAGCGACCCAGGCGTCGTTGCTTTACAGTACCTAGCTACTAATTTAGATGTTGAAGGTGAGGATTCATCTATTCGCCTTTTGTCCACGCGTTCATGTGCATCTTTAGGACAACACCATCTCCTGAGTTCCATGGTGCTCCACCTGCGATATCCTAACGCCCATACCCACTGGTTCTCCTCTCTCTTGCTCCACCTCTTCGTTGAGGTCAAGGACGATTACTTCCGTGAGGTGATGACTCGTGTTCTCTTAGAGCGTTTCATCGTCCACCGTCCCCACCCATGGGGAGCACTGGTCACGTTCATTGAACTTCTCAGGAACCAGAGATACGAATTCTGGAGCAAAGAGTTCGTTCGTGTTGCCCCTGAAGTCACCATGCTTCTCGAGAGTGTGAGTCCTCTCGTGTTCTGATCCATTCGGGGTCGCTAATGTGTTGGTCAGGTTGCGAGGTCCATCTATCAAACCTAGACTCGCTTTGTCTTTTGTCGCTGCTATCTGTCGCACATATCTGTTTCTCTTTGGGTTCTGTCCTATTCGGTTCTTTTCCTTCACTCTCTTTTTCCTTCTTGCCTCGTCTCTTCCTCTCCCCGCAACTCACTGTATTGTAACAAGTTTCCACCCATTCAAGTGTTGAACAAGGTGTAACATGTGAACTTTGATTATAGGGCGTACTCTCTCCGCACGCACGCTCTCCAGTATATGGTCCGTGGTGATTACTATTCCTGCGCTGCTTTACCACACACTCTCGTTCCTCGTGCTCGTTGAACGCCCCGCTCCCCGATCGTTTATATGAAACCTTCGTCCGCTTTGCGCTTACAGAAATTTTATCTTGTCACGATCCTTACCGTACGACGAATTCTATCTATGTACTTATGGCGTCGTATGGGCGTCGTATGCTAATCGAGCCATGACATGCGTTCGTTCCAGACCCATTTACCCGTCGTGTGTTGATCGCGCGCGTCCGAGTCGGGGGGCGTCCAGCCGTAGACGCTGATGTGCGAAAACGTTGGTGAACATTTGTGGATGGGTGAAGAGGGAAGGAAGGGGAAGAAACGCACCCTGCACCTTGCACGCCTGCGGCACCGATCGTGTCTGCACGACCGTCGACGACGAGCCAGTCAGGGGAGAGCACGCCCGTGCGGATCGGGAAGAGCCGGACGGCGCGTTCGAGGCCGGATGCGTCCGTCGATTGAAGGAAGAGCGCGATGCTTTGGAGGTCGTAGGGGTGTGGTTGGCAAAACAAGATCGCTGCGCGCGCCGGGTCGGGTCGGGTCGGGGAAGGAGGTAGCGACGTCAGGACGCTGGCGAGAACAGACATGCAAAGAGAAAACGCCTCACCCGAAGACGGCCGATCGAAGCGGACTGTGCCGAGATGCCACGTCCCGTTTGTGTACGTCCAGATCCCGCCCTGTTCGAGCCACCGTCGAACGAGGGGTGCTGCGGCGCACCCGATGACGACCAGGTTTCCCTCGTGGAGACCGGGTGGGGCGTGTGTCGTCTCGACCTCGGAGACGCTGACGATCTGGGCGTCGAGCGCGTGGAATAGGAATAGGGCGTGTGCGATTCGGAGGGCTGCGGAGAGCTCTGGGGATGGCGTGAGAGATGGAACGACCAGTGTGAGTGGGGCGCGTGTGGAGAGAATGGATTGGAGTCGCTGACGCGGGGTGCGGAGACGCTGTGCTGTGACCGCTAGCGTGTCGGTGCGGGGGAGAATCTGTGGACGGGCCCGTGAAGTTGAAACCGGCGAACGTAGGGCGAGTTTCGTACCTTCCAAGGTGACTTGTAGTTGAACCCTGTGGTGCTGGCGTCCCTCACGAACAAGATCGCGTCATTCCAACCGCTGAGGTCGACTGGAATTTGATCGTCATCGATCACAAGTATTGTTGCTTTCCTGACGTCATTACAACTGGCACGGAGCACGTCCGGGTCGAGCGAGAACACCGAGACATTCGTCGTCTGTGTCGACGCATGTCCATCGAGAGTGGTCGTCACTCGGAGCCGACCTAGTCTAGATATCTCCTCAACGAAACCGGTCGACCGAACGATGAGCGTATGGGGTACTCACAATCCAGGGGTCGTTAGTGCGTGGATCTGCCATCCATTCAGCGGCCCACTCTCAGCTGGGACTGCAACCGTGAGGGTGAAATTCGTTCTTTTGGGTTCCTGGCTCGCGAGGCCATGGGTGCATGGTTCCTCCCCTACCGAGCGCGGCAATGACGAAGAAAAGTAGACCCGATCTAAAAAGTCCTGTACACGGTTGTTGAGCAAGACATCAGGGTACCAATGAGGCTTTCCGGGATCTTCATGGTACCTGCCCGTGACCAAGCGATGTCAGGACAACCGGGGAAAAGGGAACCTCTCGCAATGGAACGAACGCGAGGGTGGGGTAGATGCACGCACGTCACGTCCGCATTGGAATCCCAGGTCTTCAGTATCCCCACTTGTTCACGTGTATGCCACGGCGGGACGTTGTCGTCTGCGCCCCTGCAAGCGATAGACACGATCAGTTGACCATGCTCACTCGGAAATTCAAAGTCGAATTAGACATGACGCATGTCAAGCGTCTCATGATTCGGAATCATCCCTGTTCTCTCCTTTTGAGCATCCAGCCGACTCACCCATTCAAGGCCAACACAGGCCTGCCAACCAAGTTGCCCAAAAACAAATCATTGTCGTCTGGTGTGAGTGAGCTATCGAGGACGGCACGCAACGCCGGATCGACAAAGTGTGCAAACCGGCTCATACACCACGAGACGTAGGCTTGTGATTTGATGTATCCAGCCGCCGGGACAACTAGCGTACATGTGAAGCAAGATTCACTTGCGAGGTCATGAGAGAGGACTCACCGGCGCACACGCGATCGGGCCATCTACTGGCCATGTACCATGCACCCTGTCCACCATTCGAGTGGCCCATGAGGATAACGCGCGTATCGGTACCGAAGCTCCACTTGGCCCATCTTCTGGAACCAGAGCTGGATAGAATGCGCGAGAGGGCAGAGACAGCTGCGAATGCATCGTCCGTTGATGGGCCGTGCCAATCTAATCCCTGCCAACCAGACAGCGATGAGTATGGAGATCGGATGAAGAATGCAAGGAGAAGCAGGTGTAAGCTTACCCAAGCGGTCCGTCCCTGTGGCATCACGACCCACGCGTACTTTTGCCGCAGAAGCGAGTCTGGCCAGAATGACTGGCTGAGGATGTCTACACCAGCGCCGTCTTGAATCCGTCAGATGAGCATTCAGATTACATGAGTCCATCATGGCATTAAGTCGAGTCCTGGACTTACGAAGCGCAAGAATCGGCTCGTTGCCTCTGCACTTGTTGGTGTGGGTATTGGCGCGCTGTCCCAGGATAGTCTGCGCGTCGCCGAAGGCTTCCTTTGGGGGCTTCACTACAAACACACTGGGGATCGACTTTGCAAAGAAATACGAAGCTTGGATAGGAACGTGCTTCTCTTGTGTCCAAAGTGGAACATGAGTCAGTGGGAGAGCGGCCCGGAGGACGAAGGTACGTTGGATCATAGGCTGTGAATTACCATGTGTGTTAGATAGAGCTTGTTCCATAGTTGGTTGGCACAAGGCCGTGGAGGGCACGCATGTAAGCTCGACGTCCAGCTGCTTGACATCCTCTGGTATTCTCTCAAGCGAAGATAACCGGATAGGTATGGTACGGGTTTGGGTTGGCGCGGTGCGTACGGGCACCTCATCGAGGAGTGCGACAGATAATGAGGGTGAAAGATGTATTGAGCTAGAAGCAAGGCACGCGCTGACGATCGACCAGCACCCTTCAGTCCGGCGTCCGAAATCAAGACACTGAACTCCGATACCGACTGCGTCTCCGAACGGCGTGCCATCGACGATGTGAGGGGTCACCGAGTGTGCGATGGCGTGCTGAAGCGGTGGGTCCTCGATGGGAAGTTGGTTTCCCTCTGGCTCTAGCAGAGGCGTTGTAGAGCAAGGAAATTGAAGAGAGACGGAGAAGTTGATTGTTAGAACTGGAAATGGGAAGGAGTATGCAGAGGGGTCGCCAAAAAGGCGTATCTATGGAGATCGAAAAAGTCAGTCTTGTGGAAACTGAGAAGACAAGGATCGGCGCACCTCATAGGGAGCGCATATAATCACCTCATACCTCGCCCCCTCCTTATTCCTTGCGTGCGACACGGGTAACCTAACAAGCTGCACCGGAGGCCTCTCCAACGCGTATATATTCCCGCAATGCCACTTCGGGACGTGCGTTTTTCTTTGCGGAGAATCAGGCGGCGGAAGAAGTGTAAAGAAGGCGCCCTGGAGGAGTTCTGTGCGGAGCAGGGGTTCCGAAGCGTCTCCACTAAGGTCAGACGGGGGACGGACAGAAAGCCAACCCCGCAACACGTTTACGTGTTGGAGACCGGCCCAACCTTCTGCCGCACGTATCTGGTCCCAGGGGACAGATGGGTGCGATACGTGAATGACACCATGGGGATCCGCCGTCGTCTGTGACCAGGAGGCGTTGGCGGTGTGGGTGAGGGATGTGGGGTACTGTGTGGTGGTATCGATGGGTAAAGAGACTGGGTGGGACGAATGAGGGCCGAGGCCAGCTGGGGAACGAGCAGACTCACGGTCGAGGGGGTATGCGGGAGAAAGAAAGTGCTGTTCGCGGGCATGAACTGGGAATGGACCGAGCACCTGCACCGAGCAAGTCAACGACAGTCAGGCGCAGACAAGAGACAGCGCACATCCCAAACGCGACCGAGCTCGACGCGCCAGCCCCGAGACGTCGCGCTCATCGTGGTACTGTACTAACATACAATCTCATCGATCGATCCGTGATATCATTCACAGCATACAAACAAGAAAATCATGTACACGTCTGGATAAGATCATACACCCATCCACTTATTTCTTCCCGGACCTGAGAACAGGTTGGCACCTGCTGCAACCAATCGCGATTAATAAAGACGTACTTTTTGATTCCACCGCCAGGTGCACCACCTGATAAGCAAGTCGATGCTCAACGACGTGCGAGCATGGCAACGAGATTCGTCCATACCTTTGGTAGCTGTGTGATTCCGTCGCCGAACCCCAGGTGAGAAGCGATGAGAAAGGTCATCTTCTCCGAAACCAGGTCGTGCGTACCTTTCTCCTTTGCAGCCTTCAGAGCAGCCTCCTCGGCCTTCTTCCTCTCCTTGAAGGCCTTGTCCTCCTCGTCCTCGTCCTTTTTCTCTTTCTTAGCAGCCTACAGTCCCCAGAGTCCAGATGACCGATGGATGCGATCGAGAGAAAGAGGGACCGGTGAGGTCGTTGTGAATGAATCTGGAGTGGAACAGACCTTCAAGGGCTTCAGCTTTCCACCCTGTCGCGACATCCGGACGTTGCTGTTCCTGCTGCTCTGGAGAGTGCTCTCGACGCGAAGCAGTTTGGGACGAAAATATCTGGGCGCCAAGTCAATGCAAATGTCCTCCCGTTATGGAATTTTTAGGAGAAAATGTTGTTCACTAGATACTCCTACATACGGTGATTCATTGACTCAGTTGTACTAGCTGGAATGCGACCAGAATGCAGTACCTAAATGTGAGCCGTGTAAGATCTTACTGTAACCTCGCAGCCGTAATTTCTCAGCGGCATATGACCCCACGACTAGTCAAGGCGTCAAGGTACCGAATTAGCCATGATCCCAGCAAGGTCCATGCATCTCTCAATGCGTGTTTGCACGGGTAGACTGCCCTTTCCATCGGGACGTCTCACTATACTCCAGGTCAGACACCATACGAATTCTCACCCCAAACTGCCCCAACACCAAGTCGCGACCCACAGAGGCAAGTTCGTCGCAGGTGCCCTCCTCACGTTCGGTTCACTTGGATTCGGTCTCCACGCTCTGCGGAACGGCACATTCGATCAGTTTAGCCCTCTCACGCTAGGGCCAGCACACAGTGGCTCTGACTATCCCATCCGGCACGTTCACCAGCAGAACAATGCCGTCGATTCGCCGTCTAGTTCTGAATTCGGGCTTTCGTCTACCGATACCCCCATCTCACTCGCATCCTCGTATGGCAGCCCCCACGACGTAGAAGAGGCGATCAAAGAGCTCCGACTTGCTCTTCCTGGCCAACACCGCGTGCAGACGAACAAAGACTCCCTCGAGCTCTATGGCTCTTCGGAAAACTCGTACCACCCCAGCTCGCCCCACTCCGTCATCGTCCAGGTCAAGACCACGGAGGATGTCGTCAAAATCGTCGATATATCCCGCAAGTACAGGGTTCCTCTCGTTCCCTACAGTGGGGCGACGAGTTTGGAGGGCCATTTCAGTGGCGTGAGTGTGTTCTCTTGGGTTGCCTCTGTCTTGGTGTCTTCAAGTTGATAGCATGCGCGTTTAGTATCCCTCGGGGAGTATATGCATTGATATGTCTGCCATGGACCAAATTCTAGAAATCAACGGTATGTACGTTGGACTCGCGTAAACTCAAACGAGGCATAGACTCCTTTTCCACAGAGGCCGACGGTGACCTTCGGTGCCAAGCTGGCGCTCAGTGGGAGGACATCAATCGCGTTCTCAAGGAGAAAGGCATACCTCTTTTCTTTCCTGTAGGCCTATTCCGAGTGTCGGATCAACAGTGCTTAACATCACACTTAGCTTGACCCAGGTCCAGGTGCTGTGAGTCATTTCCTCTTCGGGAGTCAACGTGGGTCGTGATAGTTGTGGAAGACAATTGGCGGGATGATCGGCACGGGGTGTTCCGGCAGTAAGTCTTCACTGTTCGAGCCCTTCCTACCGATAAGAGTTTAATTGTCGGTAGCGAACGCCGTTAGGTATGGTACAGCAAAGGCAGAATGGTTCCTCAACGTCGTAAGTGTCGATTTTAGCGTTGTTCTAGCGATCAGCTATACAACAAAACGACCACCAGACGGTCGTACTGCCATGTGGTAAAGTTATCAAGACGCGTCAAAGGGCTCGCAAGTCGGCCGCTGGGTTTGACACTACCAAGCTTTTTATCGGTGCAGAGGGTACTTTGGGCATTGTAACTGAGGGTGAAATTTTTCTTTGCTCCTGTTGTATGCCTTGTTGAAACGAGACACAGCTACGCTCCGCCTCGCGCCTCGCATTCCGACGAAAGTCGCAATGGCACAGTTTCCGGATGTCAAGAAGGCCGTCAACGCCGTTCAAGAAATTCTCAATACCCCTTATGGCCCCCACATACGTTCGTATCTATCCACCTCCTGTATACTGTCTTATTGACCGCCGATCCAGAATGTATAGAACTTCTCGACGATCACAGTATGTGTTTATACCATTAAATGAAACGTTCACATGACCCGTATGATCCATAGTGATGTCTGCCATCAACACAGCCGGCATAGTCGAGACACCCTACCCAGTCCAAGACACCCTTTTCTTCAAAATTCAAGGATCACCGGAATCGATCACCGAAACATCCCGCGTCGTCCAACAAATCGTTCGGAGTCATGGCAGTACCCGATTCGAATTCGCAGCAACGGATGAGGAAGCGGACAATATCTGGGACAACAGAAAGTATGCGCTCACATCAACGTTGGCGTCCCATCCCGGGATGAAATGTTGGACGACGGATGTATGGTAAGGCTTGTTTTGTTTTGCTCTTCCTCGCCAGTGAAAGGCAAATTGTTGATTAAATGTGTAGCGTTCCGGTTTCCAAGCTCCCTCGGCTCGTGTACGAGACGAAGGAGGACCTCGCCAAGTCTGGACTCAAATCTACCATCGTTGGACATGTCGGAGACGGTACGTCCCTCCCGCACAAGGCCACCATACATTAATGCAGAATGGATACCAGGCAACTTCCACGGACTCATCCTCTTCCGTGACGATCGAGAACTCCAATCCGTCAGCGAAGCTGTCCACAGACTCATCCACCGCGCGATTGCCATGGACGGCACGTGTATGTCCTCTCTTCCCAACGCTTTCTTGACGTTTGTATATTGACTGTCCCGGACGCATCAGGTACTGGTGAACATGGCGTCGGGATTGGAAAGACAAAGTACCTCGTCGAGGAACTCGGGGAGGACACGGTGGAGCTCATGAAGACGGTGAAGCGGGCGATTGATCCGCTAAACTTGTTCAATCCTGGAAAGGTATGTCCCTGCTGTGTCCTGATGGCGCTGGGTTGACGAACTCCCGTTAGTTGTACCCGGAGAGCAAGAGCCAGCGTGAGAGATCGTGATGGTGTTTGGAACGAGATGGACGGCGCTGTAGTGGTCGGGTCGGGTTTGATATCTATCTGTTCAAAAGCTTTTGTTGACCCCCGGGCCCTTGCACAGTAGCATCTTCACTCCAGGGTCGAAGTCGATGCAGGGCATAGTATTAAGCACTGGATTGACAACTACGTGCGATTCACGATCACAGTTTAAGTTGAAGCATTATGGCGTTAGACACTCGATTTTTCTGCCAACGTAATCGAGCACGATAACAGGCTCACCGTTGTCTAGGCTGGGTGAAAATGTGTTCGAGTGTGGCCTCTACAAGCAGGGCATTGCTGCCAGCGCAGGCTACGTCAGCCCTTTGGAGAACGGCACTCGTCGCAAGAAGACCGCCGAATTCAAGGATCTGACCATTCGACCTACAGTCTTCGCACTAACTACTAACACTACGGTCCAAGTGTCCCTGTCACTACTAGTCCATAACAAAACTGTCCAGAGGCACCATGGCCCACGGCAGAGAGGAAGGCATAAATGAAGGGTACATGGATGAAGGATAGGCATAGATAAAGGGTTGGCATAGATGAAAGGTAGGTGGCATGGATAAAGGATAGGCAGATAAAGCGTAGGCATAGCAATGGTAGGCATAAGTGCAATGGCAGGGCCATTGCTGCCAGCGCAAGGCTACGTCAGCCCCTTTGGATGGAGAGCGGCGCTCGTCGCAAGAAGACCGTGGAAAGATCTGACCATTTGACCTACAGTCTTCGCGAAGGTTTGGCAGTCGCCGTCTTCATGGGGGATACGTAGATGCTTTCGCGCTTGCAATGCGGTCTCGCCCCTGAGATATCATCATCAATGCACGGAACACAGCAGAAGCAAGGATCGACGGACTTGGGAAAATGGGTGTCACCGCTGAGAAGCTAAAGTCCACGCTGGGGTAGTCGGGTCTCGGTAAGAGCGTCAAGATGTCACCTTCGCCTTGTAACATTTGTAACGCCGCATCAAGAGTCGCCAGCGATGATGATGCGGGTAACGAGACCTCCGAGTCCTTGACAGCCCGTGTCGCCACTAGTACTTGTTAGCATCAAGTAGGGCAAAACACGAAATCACTCACGTGTGGATTTCAGAGGACTTCTCGAGGGTTTGACATTCACACTCCTTTGCTTGGGGGGAACATAAGTGCTTTCATACTTGTCATCACGGTTTCGTATCGTTTCTTAAATGACAAGATGTGTTAGCAGGTAGAATATACCACGTGAGGAACAATCAACGCACTCGTAAGGATGGGGGTTATGGCCGAAAAACTCAGGTCATTCGAGCAGTTGAGCGTTGGCATGGGCGCCAAAAGGTCGTCGCCGTCCAGCGGCATCGCTAGTAATGCAGCATCGAGCGAAGCGAGGGAAGACGATGCAGGCAACACAGCGGGACGTTCCTTCACAACTAGCGTCGGCTCGGATACTAGCCTTCGTCAGACAAAGACCAATAAGACAGGCGCCAAATTACTCACATGCAGACTTCAAAGGAGGTCGGGATGTAGCGATGGGAGCACCCTCGACAGTCTTCGGCTGTCCCGCCCGGGTCGCAGACCCCCCGGGTGGACGGTAAGCAGTCTTGACTTCTGTAAAGCAAAGCGAAACCGGTAAGCATCAGTCACGACAGCATGATCAGCAATTGACATACCGTCGGATGAACGACCATCGACAACAGCAGCATGCGTAGCGGGACTAGGGAGATGCGATTTCCGCGGTGCCGGTAGCATCGACCTGCGAGGCTTCGGCAGCGCGGAGATCTTCGAAGGTGATCCAGCACCAGGCTGGGCCTTCTTCAGACTCGCCGTAAGGGGCTTGTCGCAGACGTCCGGGGATCGTCCAGCACCGGGCTGGAACGTCTTGGTATATTGGAGCGTCATCGTCGAGCTGTTGCATGCTGGCCTATTCTCTTTACCACTGCCCTTCGCGGGTATCAGGCGTTCCATGGGTATCGTGGGTATGGGTATCATGGGTTTCGCAGGTATCATGTTAGCGCCGGGCTGAACAACATTTGCACGGGCAGTGGTAAGAGGCTCCTTGGTAATCTCGAGGCTCTTGGCCGTCGTTTCTTCGGTTTTGTCTACAGCGTGTAGCGTCAGACAAGCAATAATCGAGACAACTGCGCCACATACTATAGTTTGGATGCGTGATTGATGGACCACCTGATGGAGTCGAAGCCGCGGACATATCTTGACAAACTTGAACGCATGCTGAGCTTCGTGCGACGACAGGAGGCAGAGGACACAGTTTTTCTATTTCTGGGCACAGACGTCACGTTAGCCAACGACCGCGTCTCAAATGAACAACGGCAGGGAAACTTGCTACCTTCTGCCATCTCTGCATCCTCCATTCGCTGAGCGACACTGGCAAGAATCCGCGCCCTCCGTGCTTCCTTCGCAGCCTGGCTGGCAGATGGGGCGTTCGCAGGCAAGGTTACCGTCTTGACCGCGACGAGCTCTGCCTGAACGCCGCCGAGCTCCGACTGGAGGAGAGCAATCTTGCGAGCGGTGTCGGCCTTGACCCCAGTGATCCTCGCCGCTTGGCATTCCATCGACTGCTGGAGGTTCTTGAACGACTGGGCCTTCTTGTCGTCGCTGACCTTCATTTCGTCGAGCTTGGTGGTGAGTTCCTGGATCGTCTTCTTGTACGACTCCGTCTCTCTGCGCTGCGAGCGCTCCAGACCGGCAATGCGATCCTCCTGAGATGCTACGCGTTCGCACAACTCGTTGACTTGTCGCGCGAGCGCTTCGGTTCCCTGGCCATGGACCAACACGGGCGTGTGTGTACCTTCGACTACGGTGATGCGATCCTTGAGTGAGACGACGTCCGACCCGATGACGGTGACCTGAACGACAAGCATAACGACCAACTGGTACAACCGAGCGAATCCGGCCTTCAGTTGCACCATGCCAAACGTCGGAACGTCATGGCTAGCCACACTGAGAGGAGATGAAGCGTCGTGCATGTCGGTCAGGGTCGTGGACTCGGCGCCTGGCGGGCAGGAAGCAACCGGGACCTGGTTTACGTCGCACGGCGATAGCATCTGGAGCAGGCCAACGATGGCACATGCAAACGCGGAAGCGGAAACGATCGACGGCATAGCGGAGGTAGCCATTGGGAAGCAAGATAGCAACAAGAGAGGAAAGCGCAGAGAAGAGAGCAGATGGGGGGAGGAACAAGAGAAGGAACTGAAGACCAAGTCGCGACGGCTCGCCTTATATACGCCAGAGATCGAGGTTCGGACTGGGTGTCAGCCTTCGTCAGCCACCTAGTCTAAGCCTCAATCCCTGTAATAGTCAGCCTCAAGCAGCGAGTTCGTTATCAGGCGGCTGACCTCGACCGAAATCGGCAATTTTCTTTGAAATCAGTGTCAGTGACCCGGGATCAAACTTCACGAAGAGGAAGGATATCCTGCGGAAACATGTAATGCCAGAGTGAAACCCGTAATGTCCTTAACCACGCCATTACATAGTCAGCAATCTCACACTCGATGATTGGTGAAAGAAGACGAAATATGTGGAATACGTGAAAGAAAAAAAATATCAACATGAAAATACATTCAATAGCCCACCGACGACATGTACAGCTAGCTCTGTGAAGGGTACTGCCCTCCTTGCTGTGCCTGCGCCATCGTCGTCCGCTGCACCAAGTCAAACCGAGCCCGTAGTCAGTAAAAATCGCTTCACCTTTGACCCACAGAAATCTCACCTGCATAAGCCTAATCGCCTGATCCATTTGTTCCTGCGCCTTTATTTCATCCTCTGGTTCAAGGATTACACCGCTCGTTACCACGCTTGGGTTCAACGCGAAAAGACGGCCCTCGTCAATAAAAAGGAGAAGATGACATCCAAGACGCAGCGCCAAAATTTTTCCGTCCCACCAACGCCCGACCCATCCCTCGCCATGTTTATCTTCGCGCGGAACAGACGTTCTTTACGCGGGGGATTGTGTTCCCGGCTATCTGCGGTGATGCCGTCGGCGGTTGGGGCTGGGCAGACGGTAGGGGTGGAGAGGCAGCTACACCAGCATTCGAAGGAGTGACGGCAGTCCGAGGGGGAGAAGCTTGTTGTGCGACACCAATACCTGGCGAGGACGTCGCAGCTCGGGAATGGTATGGTGGTGAGAGGTGCGCACCAGTGGGTAGACTACTGAGCGCGGCCTGAGGTGTGTCTTGTTCCTGCGCTCGAACCTTCACTTGAGCTTGCAGTTGGGCATGCGCCTGGGACTGGGTAACAGCCGCGATCGCATTCGCACGCGCTTACGCTCGCGCTACCTGGACCTGAAGCATTTGCTGTGGTGACATGCGCGCGGCCGCCGCCGCCGACATCGGAGTCGACATTCGCTGTTGCTGAGAGATGTTAACTTGAGGGACCGCAGATTGAGCACGGATTTGTGGAGCGGGTTGGGTAGGTTGGGTAGCTGGTCGAGAAGCACCATTGCCGGTCTGCTGTTGCTGTTGCTGTGGTTGTTGCGGTTGCGGTTGTTGCGGTTGTTGGGCAGAAGCGGCTGCCGCGACTGGTGCTTGCTGTACAGGATATTAGTGAGTAAACGGTGCAACTACATCGAGAGTGAGAAAGGGACGACCTGCGTGCGCAATAACTGTTGTCTCTGAAGTTCCTCGTTCCTACGTCGGGCCATCATTATTTCCTGTAGATCCCTCGACTCTTTCTCTGCTTTCATCCGGCTAAGTTCAGCAGGAGTCAGCTTCGGCATCTTGTTATATTGACCATGCGTGTCATGGACATTTGGAGGTTTCCTCTGGTTCACTGCAAGCCCTTCAACGACACTTCACAGACAAGTCATCACAAAAAGAAACGCACTGTTTGCAGCCTTCTGCGCCGCCTCCCTTTTCTTGGCGGTCTTTCGTATTGTCTCATACATAAGAGAGTGCCTTCGTCTCTTGATTGTGTCTGAGCTGATAGTCACACCCGTCCCACCGACTTGGCCCTGTCCGATATTGATGTTCGCGAGGCGCTTCACACCCCTCGTCGTCATCTGGACCTGCTGTGTAGACGTAGAAGGCGTAGCAGGCGGCGACGTCCCATCCACACCCATAGGTGATGTCACGTCCGCATGGCCGGAAAGGCCACTCGGCTTCCCCCCGAGCCTGAGGTTCCACCGCTCGAAGCACTCCCAAGGCGTCCGCTTGTCAATCGAGATCGTCACGCATGCAGAGTTGAAAGAATCAGCGACAAGGGTCCAATTGGAAGGGTACTTTTCAACGAGGGATTTGAGGAGGGCATCTTCTGAAGGATTCCATGCGTGGTCGAGCCGTTTTTTATTGTCCTTTGCAGGAT
>JBBPRK010000474.1:0-22559 GCA_038093075.1 Boletus patriciae | reverse complement strand
ATTCGCCATTTCAGTGCCGATCAATAACAAGAGAGCCACGGAGAAGGGGCAACATGCTACTGATCGCCAGCACTGACTACTAGTACTGACTTCCTTTTTCGTCCGACCGCCGCGCCTCAAAATTTCCTGCAGTCTCATTAGCTCTGCACACCGCTGTAATTACATTGTCGCTGTCGTCACATGTCGTCAGCAGTGCCTGTTTCCATTCCAACTGTCGACTACATCGACTACCGTAGCCTCCTCCCTTTACGACAACAGGTACATAGGTAGTCCGAAAATTGAATTTAATCTACATCGACTACAGTAGTCTTCTGCCTTTACAGCAATATGTACATAACAATCAATGTTTGTCGTCATCGTCGCCCGTGGTCTCTGCGCCCTCTCCCGACACTCTCGGTACCTCCACCTCACTCGATGATGCCCACGACTGCGAAGACGGGTAGGACGAGACGGCCGTGTCACACACGAGGGTGGGTGAGATGGCGAGGACGCACAAGGCGGCGGGTGTAGGAGGTGGGCGAAGGTTGGCAGCACGGCGAGACGAGGCGGCGGGAATACGAGGTGGACGGAGGGTCGAGATGGAGAGGACGTGCGAGGCGGCGGGTGTACAAGGTGGGCGAAGGGGGGTGAAACAGGGAAGACAGGTGAGACGAGGTGGGTGAGACAGTGAGGACTCAGACGCACGACCCAGAGGCGGCGGGGATAGCCTGAGCGAGATACAGAGTCCAGACTTAGCGAGAATTGCATTGTTGAACAATCATGTGATCGTGCGTACCTTTTTTTTTCACAATTGCCGAAGCTCAGCGCTCGCTCATCCACCACACCAACCACGACCGGGCCCTGCAACGACGACTGTGGCCCTCTCCTATTGCACGGGCGCGACGCCCTGGACCACCCGCCCACTGTGTCCCCCACCCATCCTACAGGCGCGACGCCTCGGACCATCACACCCATCGTGACCCCCATCTCATCAAACGGGCGCAACGCGCAACTCCCGACCATGGCCCTCTCCTATTGCACGGGCGCGACGCCCTGGACCACCCGCTCACTCCGGCCCCCACCCATCCCATAGGCGCGACGCCTCGGACCATCACGCCCATCGTGACCCCCTCCCATCAAACGGGCGCGACGCTGACGTGCCGCCGTTTCTCAGCGGGCGCGATGTCCAGTGCCTGCTGCCCATCCACGACGCCTCTATCTCATCCCGTGGACACAATGCCCGGTGTCCACCTCCAACAGGCTCGACGCCCCTGGACCACCACAGTGATCCCCTCCCATCCAACGGGCCCGACGCCGCGTAACCCCGGGCCCTCCCATCCAAAGGGCGCGATGCCCTGGACCACCACGCCCACCAGGTACCCGACTGTGGTCCCCTCCCATCCAACGGGTGTGACGCCCGATGCGCACCGCTCGTCTCCCCCCCCAACTGCGCTATTTCGAGCGCAACCAAAAAAAGGTGAGCCCATTCCACCACTAGACTCACGTGTCATTACTCAAACTCATTCGCTACTAGCTCGAACGCTCGTGGACCAGAACTCAGAGAAGGGAAAAAAACAGTTAAGTTGAATCACGACCGCCCCTCCAGAAACGATATACTGATTATCTTTTCCCAGCTACATCACCCATCGTTCGTGCGCTGAGACTCAGGAAAAAAAGCTAAGTCCCCACCACCACCACATTCGAGTCCCTCCTGACTCAAGTCGGTGAGCCCCCCAGGTACAAACGAGGCAAAAAACATGTGAGCGCGCGCATGTGGCTGTCGTCCCCTTCGCATTCAAGTTGTCTCGCCTCTTACATCCTCGCCCATCCACCTCTGCGCTGTCTCGTCCACTCGACCCCATGTTACACAAGCGCGCGAGCATGCGCCCGTCGTCCCCTTTGCGTGGCGCGCCCCCCTCGCGTGATTTTAGTTTTGAGTATATTATCTTTTTCTTTAAGTACACTATAAGTTGTGTAAAGTAATATTGAATAAATTGTTTTGGCCCATTCTTTTGGTCCGAGTGAGTCCTACCATGGACTATAGATTGTATGGAGTGAAATGGTGAATCACGATGTGGACTACAGTGAACTATGTCGACACATTGTGTGCCGCGACTTTATGTAACAGCGTGCTACGGTAGCACGGCATAGGAATTATGTACGTTACATCGTGCTATGTAAGGGGGGATGTTGATGGGTGCAACCAGTGTTACATACACAACATAGCCCGATATAGACTTCTATATTTTTGCAGATGTACATGTCACACTCGTTTTTCTGATATGCGTACCGACTCAACTTTGTAGGACGAAAATGGTGACCCCATGATCTGATGAACATCCGTGATCGAATGATGAGGGTGATATCCGCGGGAGTATTTACGTTTCCCTCTGGCCGCTGCATGCCCGTGTGTGCTCTGAGAATCTCTATTGGATCTATGCTAAGATGAATCGATATGACGGAGTCGTCCTCGACAAGTGGTGACGAAGGGCCGGATTGTGCAATAGTAGCTGTCCTAAGTGTGATGAACATGACGGGGCTGACAGCCTTGTTCGCGCATATTCGGTTGCTCAAGCGCTCAGGATGCAACAAGCCTCCATCATATTCGACATGCGACCCATGTCCATGAGAACGACTGAGATGCGAACTATGTCTCAAGCGTCTATCGCACTCGTCTGCCAATCTAAGCCCATGTACAAAGTTCAAGCTGTCAGCACTCCCAGCTTCGTACCGTTCAACAGCATACCATGCTGCCTAAACACGCTCAAGATCTCGACAACGTGTATTGATCATAGTGCCCCTGGTAGTACCGTATGTTGAAGTACAATGATCATACATACAGTAACGCATCGTCCGACAAACGATAGGCGTCTATCACATGCTGAAGTACATGAACCCACAAAGAAAAGTACCGTCCACACCAAGTCCATATCGTGTTATCCTCAATGCAACGTCGACCCCTCGTCCAACAGATAGGCCCTCACGTCATGCACGATCCGTTGTGCCCTGTCCCTCTCCGCCTCTACAAGTCGCAATTGCAACTTCAGCCCGTCCCCCGCGTCCTTGTCGATTCTCCCCTTTCCATAGTCGGCTTCACCATCATCGCCGTTGTCGCCACCCCCGCCCTCGTGCTCGCCACCCCGACGAGGTACAGTCTGGCGCTCAATCCGACCCTCCCCACCTCCCCGCACCTGTAACGCCCTCTCCAAGACCTCCACTCTCTCCGCCAACACCCTCGCCACGTCGGTCGCCACCGCTGTCTCCTGCAGGAGCGCATCAACGACGCGGATGTCCATGTCATTGCGTCTCGAATCATTTTCGAACCGGGGAATGCGTACGGGCGTGTCGAGGCGCTGGAGATTGGGGACTCCGAACCGAGAGGTCGGTTCCCTTAATTCGTCGGCTCCTTCACCTCTCGCGATTGCGCTGGATGGGTTCATCAAGAGAGGAGCGTCCACGGGATCTTGTTGCACTTTGGCGAATGCTTTGCAAAGGCAGCGAGAGCGAGGGAGTTGGACATCAGCTGGTCAAGATAAGAATGAAGATATGTGGGGCTCTTACCTATTGCAAACGGATCCGGTGATGTGGGCGCATTCTTGTGCTCCGAGGAATGCCCGTGATGATGCTGACGACGCGACCCGGAACCCCGACGCCCATGCCCGTGTCCATGACGCGCTGTGGCCATGAAAATTGGTGTTTTCTCCGTTAAGCGCACAGAACGAAACAAGGAGAGACAGCTTACACTCTTTGCGTGCCGAGGAACGACGACCCGCTTGCCCATTAGTACGTGGCTCTCGCACATCGAGTCCGCGCTTTTTTCGCTGTCGACTTCCTTCAGAGCTTTGTCCCTCTTCCTCCCCGTCCGATGACGACTTTCGAGACGACACACCGCGTTCTTCAGGTGACTCGGTCGAGGGCGACGAATGCGACGAGGATGAGGACGTGGTACGAGGCAGCGCATCGTTCGACCCGCTCTCCTGTTTCCCTTTGCGTTTCTCAATCCGCTCGCGGCTCCCCTCGCCCGCAACGGCAGACGCCCCGGGTTGTGGCACGTGGGGCGGCGACGACGGCGGCGTCATCCCACACGTCTCCCCAAACAAAGTCTCCGAAATCCGGTGCCACCGTGTCAACAGCCACATCATCATTCGTTGCGAGACCTCCCTGGCCGACCCTCCCAACAACCGATGCCCGAATATCCGCGCCACATCCTCGAGTTGCAACCCGTTCTCGGGGCACAGTGGTAGCTGCGTGAAAAACCCGCAGAGGTACACGAGGAGGGAGAGGTTCGCCGAGGGGAGAAACCGGAGGAGGATTTGGGCGATGGAGAGTTGGTCGGTTTCGAGCGCGCTGTCGGTATCGTCGAGATAGAGGTCAGTGTGTGACATCCACTGTGGGGGTTTGCCTCTTGCACGTCGCTCTTCGTCCTCTTCTTCCTGTCGGTCCCGACGCGCGTCTTCGCGTTTCACACTGGGCTTGACGGACCAGTGCCAGAACGCCGAATAAATGTGCGCATCGAGGAGCGGGGGAGGGAGACTCGAGATAAAGGTTGATAGGAGCGCGCAAACGTCAGGCATGGCTTGGCCGCGCATGTTGAACTGGGCGCCAAAATCAGTGCTCTTATCGAATAAGTCGATGAGTTGCAGGTGGCGGTCTCGGCTCGGCAGCGCACGGAACAAGCCGCTTTGATAAATACCTAGACATTCGAATGAGACTAAATGGAACAAAGCAGATTGGTATGTGTCACTGGCCAGTTTTGGTCAACTCCTCGACGCACGCCACGACAACGATGGGAAGGTGGTGTTGATAATCGCCGATGACAATAGAGGTCGAAGCGTACAGGAGGACGTCCTCGAGGGGTGCGCCGATCGCGTCTAGAAGTTAAATGCTAGTATCAGCACGATAGCCCGGTCATTAACAAGGCCACCTACGAAAGCTCGGATCCTTTTCTTGCAACCGCTCGCTGCGTCTACGGCGCAGCTGCTCTCGGAGTTGACCATCTCGTTTATGTATGACAGCTACGTCTTCAAAGCTGACATAATCCATGGCACGACGGCCCGACCGACGCGCGAGTGCGTCCAGCCGTCGATACATGTGACCGAGTCTGATTTTGGGTACGGGGGGATGCAGCGGAGAAGCGTCCGCACTCCGCACAGTGCCTGGGTCTTTGAGACGAGACGACGGCGTATCGACGGGGACGCCTTGTCGACCTCGACCGTCGTGTCGATAAACGCTGGTTGGGGCTGGCTGTTGTCCACACGCTCTGGCCAGTCTGTCCGGGTCGAGATCAGGGGGCGGGGTGTGAGTAATGCGGACGTCGGATGTCGAACGTCCCGGAATTCCAGGCACAGGGTGCCGGTTGACACGGGCGGTGAACCCACCCCGTCTTTGTGCAGCATCATCCTGGTCACCGCGAGGACGCGGGATGATGTGAGAGGAAGGGTGAGAGGGACCGGATGCATTCCCCGTCTGTGATAGATCGGAAGGGTATTGCTGTGGGTAGGGGCGGGCACGAGGCGCCCATGCATTGTCCGCACGCGGGCGTAGCTCGGGTGAAGAGGACGTATGATGATGATGGTATGGCGACGCGGTGGCGCTGCGGGGAATGGGAGGAGGTTGGGGACGTGGGATCTGCGGGTTCACCGTTGGGTCGTGGGGTGTAAATACCATCGAAGAAGGTGGAGGGCGGAGAATGTTTCGCGACGTGCGTGGTGCCTCGTCTGGCGGGATGTACGGACGAACGGGCGTGTTGGGAGGAGCCCGCGGGTGACTGCGACCGCCGCCATAAGGATCATCCTGGCGGGGCGGAGGAGCAGGGCGTGGGGGGAAAGGAGGCGATGGCGATGGCATCTTTAAATCAGAGATAAGGAAAAAAACGGTTCCCAATAGTCGCTGGATGAACAGACGAAAGCCGTTATGGCGGAATGGAAGCAAAGGATGATGGTGGCGTCAAGAGCGTCTTCCCCTCTTTTTGAGAAAAAAGGAGTAGAGTGAGCAATCTGAGCCGGCAGCGTGTTATATGCTGATGAATTCAGACTGGTCGAGGCTGGACTATATGGAGCGTAGGTTGGGCCAGAGAGTTGGAAAGACGTAGCTCCGATCACATTTGAATTCAAACTGGGAGGAGGGAGAGTTGACCTAGAATGTGGGTATGGGATGGTGAGGGACAGGAAGCAATGGCACGCCAGAACGAAGACGGGCGTTACGTGCGTGCCCGAAAAGCGACTTGTACAAGACAAGAACCAACCAGAATGGAGAGAAAAATTAGATAACCTGGTGAGTCCCAGACTCAGGCTTGGCCCGGGGTTGTCGAGACACATGCGGCTGGGCGGTTCCAGACCTAGAAGAATGGGCATACGCGGTTGGCTGGCAGTCATACTACGCTCGCTCGACACCGACAGAGAGACGCGATTCCAGAACATTGACACGGCTCACCTCGGCCAGTGAAGCAAAGCGGGCGACACATTAATCCAACCTCGAGACGTCCAGGGCACGCGTTCCAGGCCATTCCGTTCCTGGCCTCGAATGTATCCACATCTGGAAAGTCTCATCGGCGTTTACCCCGACTTACGCCGCCTGACGGCACCTCATCTAACCATGTACATATTCACTTTCCCACGCCCCACACTTCCTCAAATACCGCGTCCCGCCGATCATCAGCTTTCGTTGCAACGACATTTTTAAACCATGTTCGCCAACGCCAAAGCCCTCGTAGTCGTTGTCTCATGCGCTCTCGTCGCACATGCCCAGTCCTCAGGCACCCCGACCACAACCGCCCCCGCATCGGGGACTTCCGCTGCCGGTCTCGACACGTGCATCACCAATTGCCTGACCACAGCCCTCACAAGTAGCACTTGCACAAGCTAGTATGTCTCTGTGTTCTCCCGTGTCGCAGCTCATTGACCCTTTGTCAGCACCGACTTGAGCTGTGTCTGCACCTCGACCGATTTCCAAGCGGCAGCTGCTGCGTGCCTCTTGGCAAGCTGTACCACAGACGACGTCGCCACCGCGCAGGCACTCCAGAGCCAAGAGTGCGCCGGCCGTAAGTGATGTCCATCGCTTTCCGCATGCTCCTGACCGATTGGGCATCGTCGTAGTGACCACTGGTAGTGTCCCTACGACCACCGCTGCTTCGACTGCGGGGTCGACCGGAACAACCACGCCTGCGACGTCGGGTGGAGCAACCACGTCTGCGGCATCGACTGGAACTTCCAAGCCTGCGACGTCGACCGGAACAGCCACCTCCGCGACGCAATCTGCTACGAGCACCAGCGCTGCCGTGGCGCTCGCTCCTTTCTCACTCGGGAGTCTCTTCGGTACCCTCGTCGCCTCCGCGGGGGCATTGGTTGGCGCCGTGTTCGTCTTGTAACCAAGTTACCATCTAAGTTGCCAACCTTTCTTCTCCCTGAGCTTGGCAAATGAGCTCGTATGCATGTTACGTTACCAGATATATCAATTCAGGGGAAGATGGACCGTGAGCCCTGTTGAAACGTGTTTTGTTTTACGTTGAAAAATCTCAAACCCTTATATACCTTGATTTTCAATGACACCTCAGGCTGTTTCGTTTGAAGTGTTTGGGAATGCACAGCGTACGTATTAATAGAGACCACAAGTTGCGCACTTTAAATTGTTTAGCTGCACTTTAGCCAGGCCAAAATGACCGTGAGCGAACCCCCGAGCGAGTTCATACTTGTTGAGCGCTTATGAGTTGCTGATTTGAATGTGTTGAGGATTGCTCTCAGAGGACCACACCGTCTGGTGGAAAGCGGTGACTCGGATGGCATGATCTGAGCTGGCTTGAATAACCTTGGTAAGCAAGCCCATTCCGGCATTGCACAGCTTTGCGGGGTAGCTCCGACACTGCATAGCTGGTGATCCAGGCGCATTTCGAAATTCATGGCTCTTGGTTGAGAGCTGGTGACAGATCCACCTGAAAGAACAAGGAATGGGTATTATACAAAACGTCGATGTGCCCGGATCATCGCGACCGTGTGGTGCAGGCACTACCGCGATGTCGTAGGGGCGGACGACACGCGTGACCATACAATCACATACTCATCCCGTGGGGTGTCTTCAACGCCGATCGAATGAGTAAGACACGCTTGGCAACATTGCATTGGTGCTCTGGGTGCATCCGAGTTGATGTCATGGGTATTACTGTAGTGGCAGAACGGAGATCACCAAGTAACACACCTCGGCCGAAACACACGGAGGGTTTGTGAATCTCCTTCGCAGCGGCACTCGGGACTACATTGGCTCGGTGAAGCTTCACAGGATGGTAAGTGGCACCTGCGGACGGGTGTCAGGAGTACTTTGCACGATCATATACTCGACTCTTCACCGTTTCGATCAGTAGGAAAAAGAAATGGGCCGGGGGAGATCCGTTGCACTGTGTTTACCGGGGTTCGAACACTGGCT
Source organism: Boletus patriciae (assembly GCA_038093075.1). Classification (NCBI taxonomy): domain Eukaryota; kingdom Fungi; phylum Basidiomycota; class Agaricomycetes; order Boletales; family Boletaceae; genus Boletus; species Boletus patriciae. The sequence continues at coordinate 14,165 of JBBPRK010000474.1, read as the reverse complement.
GCTATCATGGAGAACGTGACTGGAAGGATCAGTGGATATCACTGTCACCTTTTTCGGTGTGGGTGTCGATCATCCGATGAAGTCGGAATTGGTTAAGGATATAAAGTATATTGGCACGAGAGGGTATTGAACGACAGCACAAAGGGAAGGGAACCTGGGGACGAATGAGGTTCCATGAGATGCGTGGTTGGTGAGTGGCGTACACTTTCGAGGAGATGAGACAGCAAGCCGGGAGAGATAAAAATATGAGGACGCCTCCGACATCTGTGGCGTCGACCAAAGATGGTTATATGGACGTCGCCGTCACGTCGACACACTGGTAGTTACTAGGTCGGTCAATTCAGTATTACAAGACAGTTCAGGTTCAATTGTGAGGCGCAAAAACAGATTCGTGTCAGTAGACCCAGGGACTGATGGTGGTCAATCGTCGATTTTGAATGTAGCGAACAGCAAGTGGATAGGCGTGACATGTGACGCGTGACAGGTTCAGAACGCGAGGTGAGAACAAAGCAGCCGCCCATCGCCAGGACACACCTTCTCCGCCGCTCCCTCACTAGCACTGCCAGCCGTCCTTTCTTCCTCCTCCTCCTCCTCCTCCCCACCCCTCTCCGTCGCGCACCAGACCTCTCGCACGACGCCAACCATTCCCTCGGCTCCACAACCGCCCCGCTCTCGTTTCCTTTCGTCATGGGCAATTGTATCTCTGCACAGGACAGGGCCGAAAAGGCAAGATCAGACGCCATCGACCGTCAGCTCGAAGAGGACTCCAGGAAGCTTAGAAAGGAGTGCAAGATATTGCTCCTAGGTCAGTCTCCCCCCAACAGTGTTTTGGGCGCCTTCTCCCCACTTCCTGCCTCCTCGCATTCCATGCCGACCTAACATTGTCCTAGGCTCGGGAGAGTCAGGGAAATCAACCATTGTTAAACAGATGAAGATTATCCACCAGAATGGCTTCACCGACGAAGAACTTATGACTTACCGACCCACCATCTACCGAAACACCCTCGATAGCGCGCAAGCCATTGTCCTCGCAATGCGCAAGATCGGTTTGGACTGCGTCGATCCAAATAACCGCGTACGCCTTAACTCATCCACCTCAAACTTACTCCTTGAACCTCACTTCGCCACCTCAGGTCAACGCAGATCGTATTTTCGACTACCGAATCGACTCCTCGTCCTCTTTTGTTTTTTCTCCCGACATTGCCCAAGCCATCCACGAATTGTGGAAAGACCCAATAATCCCAAAGCTCATGGATCACACTAGCGAGTTTTACCTAATGGACAGCGCCGTTTAGTCAGTACGGTCACTTCGTTCCATCCTTTCTTGTCCTAACTGCCCCACCTCAGTTTCTTCACCGACGTTCTACGCATAGGTTCACCAAACTACCTGCCAACCGAAAACGACGTTCTACGAGCTCGGTTAAAGACAACGGGCATCACCGAAACTAGATTCACGATGGGCCAGCTCCAGTAAGTCATGTCCTATCGATTGGCCCTTCATAGCTCACCCCAACGTCGTCTAGGATACACATGTTCGACGTCGGTGGTCAGCGCTCAGAACGGAAGAAATGGATCCACTGCTTTGAAAGCGTCACGAGCATCATTTTCTGCACAGCACTTAGTGAATATGATCAAGTATTGCTGGAAGAGAAGAACCAGGCAAGTACTCCGCATGTCGTTTATAGTCGAGATTTAAACCATGCTTTGTAGAATCGGATGGCTGAATCCCTCATCCTATTCGAATCCGTCATCAATTCCCGGTGGTTTTTGAGAACATCCATAATTCTATTCCTTAATAAGATCGATGTTTTCAAGACCAAACTACCAAAGGTGGGTCTCGCGACGATCGTGTCCTCTGTTTTCTCATGCCCCGTTAGGTTCCATTGGAGAGATATTTCCCTGAGTACTCTGGCGGTGCCGATATCAACAAAGCGGCTAAATATATTCTGTGGAGATTTATGCAAACGAATCGTGCACGCCTCTCCGTTTATCCCCAGTACGTTCCGAGCCCTTCGTAGCCTCGTCCCTAGCTCATGCCAGCAATTAGTCTAACACAAGCAACGGACACAACAAACATTCGTTTAGTCTTCGCGGCGGTGAAGGAAACAATCCTACAGAATGCATTAAAGGACTCGGGCATTCTGTAGTTTTGCCTTTTCCTTCGTTTTCTTTTCTCGTCTCTTTCCTTTCCTTTCCTCCTTCTCCGGTTCCGTTGTGATCCAAGTCGCGTTCGCTATCTATTGGTAAGGATTCTTTGTTCGTGATCACTCCCGCCTCGTTGACATGATCCCTCGATAGCTTGCATTATCTCTGTGGATATTCTTGTCATTTTCCCCGCATGTCTCCGTACATAACATATCATCAACCTATTGCTCTGGTGCACACTGCGGCTGCACGATGGCAAGCTTAGTTACCGGCTGACCGCACGCTCTCGTTTCCCGGACCTGGACCCTCGTTTTTCTTTCCACCCCTGCCTTCTCTTCTCTTGAGCGAGTCCGTGATGGCGTCGCACGTTTTCATGGACTTTGTCCGTCTTCACCCCTTCTCATCGATTTTTCACCCTGTCACCTGGTCGTGCTCGTGATGGCACTGTGTTGCCTCGCGTGGTTATTCTCCACATTCACAATCTATTCCGCATACAGATGGGTCTGCAAAAAAGAAACTAAAGTGTACAGTAGACCTGTCGCAATTTTTACTTCGGGGGAGAAGGTCATTTGTTTGTGCGGACAGGGATGTGCGGGTTGAAATGTAACATGCAAGTCTTTGAGACGGCGTAATACCATATTCTATCAGCCCGACTGCTCGAGCGGACGGAAAGCTATCGCTGCCGCCAGGCCATGTCTAGGCACAAAGCACAACAGCGTCCTCCAATCAGCCCTCAACGTCCCCAGGCCCCTCCTCTTCGCCCTCCCACGGATACCGTTGACACCCCAAGTCGCGCACGCTCGCAATGGCGATCAACAATGGATGCTGCCCGTCCAACATCCGTAACGTCTTTTCCATATCTTCCAACGCAAACTCTTCCATTTCTTCCATCAGCGCGATCTCGTCCCGATCGTCTTCGTCTTGTACAAGGTGCTGTTGTGGGCGTTCGTCGGGACCTCCGCCTCCGCCGCCTGGTGCCGGTGCGGTGCCGTTGCCGGTGCCACCACTTGCTCCCGACCGACGTTCCCGCTTCTCGGCCATGTTCTGCAGCTGGAGTTTCGTGCCGTCCATCAATCCGCTCGTCAGATCGGGCGTGAGCGCGTGCAGCCCAACGACGCGCAACGTGTCCCCGATGGCTTTGTACAGCGACGCGACAAACGACGGGTCGGTCTCGATCTGGACGCAGTAGACGAGTTTGGAGAGGGAGGCGGTGACCATGGGTGGGGTGAGGGTGCCGCTGGATTTACCGCACGACGTCAAGAGGGGGACGAGTCTGTGAATTCGACGTCGACGTTAGCGTCAGCATGGATTCGTAGCCGAAGAGAAAAGAAGAAAAAAAGAATGACAACGAGACGAGAATCGCAGACGCACCTGCACGCCGCCTCCCTCACACCCTCGTGAAAGTAGAACTGCAAGGCCGGCAACGTGAGCTCGAGGCTCTGCGTGAGATAGGGCCCGAATCGTCCCCCTAGGATACTGCAATAGATGACGAGGGTGTCGAACGCTTGACATTTCTCGTCGATGGTCGAGGTACGGATGCCGACGATCTGACCGTCCATGGAGATGGTTTCCCATCCGTCGCGTTCATGATGGTCCTCTTCGGCATCTACCAAGCGCGAAAAGGGGATGAGCGCATGCGCATACACACACGTTGACGTGGCGCGCGCCCAAGCTGTGCTTACCGTAGATGGACACGTCCGCTTTGGCACTGGCTGCGTTGAGCAACGGTGGCATCACTACCGGCAAAAAAGGTTCAAATTCAGGTCCGAGTGCTTGACAAATCTTGGCCCATGTTGCGATCAAGTACGTCGCTAAAAGCGTGTCTGAGGGGTCGACGGGTGAATCTGTGCATAGCAATAACGTTAGGTCAACGAAATCATCCGAAAAGGTGTCCTACTCTGGATATTAATCAGGGCGTCGATGAGTGTGCGTGCATCTGGTCGGAAGACGTCGCATCCAACAGCGATTGCTACACGTGGTGTACAAATAATAAAAGGGGGGTTAGTCAAGGGGTGGAAGAAATTATCTGACAGCCTGTCAGGCGTTCAGGAATCAGGTACATACCGATGAGCCCGGCACATTCCATGGCTTTGACACGCAACTTGTGATGGCTCGGATCATTCGCGTTCCGGAGTACGTTGAGCAGGAGGGGCATGATCGTCCCATAATGCTGTGAGCAAAAACTCGTTCAAGCGGTAGACAGGGCAACGTTGACATTGACATACCTTGGCAAATGTGACCTCGCTCGCATCGGCGACCATAGCCAACGTCGTGATGGCCTGTTCTTGGACGTATCCTTTGACGGGTTTGCCTGCTTCGGCACCCGGATTAAGCAGCTTGAGTAGTCGTTCAACGATGGGGTCGAGGTACGGAAGGAGTACGTCCCGTTCAACGCCTTCGCAAAAGTTGATCAGCGCGGCGGCCGCGTGTGCATGGACGCTGTCAGGGACAAGTCAGCCGTGTCACTTCAAGTAGAATATCCAACCTCTTTTACCGAGGTTCAGGGGCTTCGAGTGTCGGTATCAACGCAGCAAAGAGTTGTCGATGGTAACCATCTTGAATGACTTCCTAGTGCCAACCCAACAGTCAACAAAATCCGCCCGCTGCTGACGCTGTAACCACACGTACTTCCAAGTCTGTACACAGCTGTCCCCTGAATTCTGGTTTAGGTGAGCGTTCACGTGTTGAAGGAAGCGAACGCGTACAGGCACTGGCACGCAGCATAACGGACACGTGGATGAGCGTCTTTGAACATTGGAGTCACGAGGCTATCGAGACATTCATTTCAGATATTCAAACATGGAGCAAAAACAGATCTCTCACTCTACAACTTTGCCGAGCTCGAGTTGCATCACCTAGATCCAGTCCGGGAAAATGAACCCGAAGAAACAACGGGGTAAATAGGGGTGACAGGCGTACCTCGCTGGTACCTTCCCCTATGGCGGCGATCGCCATCAGACCTGCGTGCCGCAATCGCCAATCATAACTTGCGAGCATCGATGGGATATACTGGAAAGCAGGCGGGAGAACCTCCTTTCCGCCAAGGGCACATGCGAGGCGATCAAGGGACTGTTCATAGACCTGTGGGCAATTCTCGTCCTGGGACTCTTCGGAAGGCTTTCCAGGTGGGTCAATCCGAAGCACCCCTCAAAAACAAGGGAGATAAGACACACATCTGCTTCCAACCACGCCTCCAACCCTTCCTCGGGCAACTCCCCCATGCCTTCTAGACACGCGCGTACGATGGCTGGTGTCCAGCCTTCCACACGTTTCACCATCGAGGGTTTGGCTTCACTCAGCGTGACCATCAGCTCCAACGCCGCCCTCCGAACTTGTTGCTTTTCATCGTCCTCGGCGACTTCAGCATCTCCCTCGTCGCTTTGTTGCACAGTCTGGCCAGGCGGGAAGGCGAACGAGGTGCCCGTGGCGGGGAACGGCTTTGCCACGGTCGGTGTGGGTCCCGGGTCGGCGGTGGGCATAATCAGGGCTCGCAAGAACGACAAGAGTGCGGGTAAATGCGGTGCGAACAACGTGGGGTGCGAAGAGCAGAGCGGCGTCAAAGAACCCAAAAACGTCTTGAGATGCAGGTTCGGGAGTGAAGGAAGGGTGTCGAGCATCGGATAGAGCAACGACAACGATTGTGCGAGCTGGTGGGCGTCTGAAGCTGTCAGGTACGACACACATGCCCGAAGCGCCGCGAGCCGGACCTGCGTGCGGTCAGCACGGTCAAACGAGGTAAGAGAACGTGTGTGTCATGGGACGTACGTCGACGCTCTGAGCGTCTTGTAACCCTTTCTGGAAGACGGAGAGCACGGCGTCGGTTTGTAGATCGATGACGAGGTTTGGACAGCCGGAAAACACTCGGAATGCGCATTCACGAAAGCCCGCCTCTGCGGTCTGCGTCATGTTGAACGCCTGTGCTTGCAAGGCATGCCATGGCCGGCCCCGAGTCATGGCGTTATTGGCAAGGTCGCATACGGTGTCGACGGATTTGCGTCGCACGGAGTCGGAGGGTTCATGGGAGAGCGAATGAAGGAGGAGACGCTCCAGGGTGGTCAACGCCTGTGAAGAGAGCTGATCGTAGAGGGTCGATCTCGGTTCTTTTTGCTGTTGCTGGGGCGCGGAGCGAAAGAGGAGACGTCGGAGGAGCACCAAGGAGAAGGATCTCATCTGCACTTGAAGCAGAATAGTAAGTGGCCTGGTCTGCAGCGATCATATCAACGCTTTGGCTACTTGCCACTTCGGTGTCTGCTGCAATGGCGAACTGAGCCAAGGCGAGCAAGTAGAGGTCAGGAGTCTGAGCGAGACGGTCGTTGACCGCCTTCTCTGCACTAGGGCATCTTGTCAGAGCAGGTACGGTCATGGTGGGCAGAGCCATACTTTGAGCGGATCTTGTTATCACCGAGCACTAGATTGGCGAGTATCTGAGTGAGCTCAGTAGTGATTTCTTGCGGTACGACGGCTTCCATGATAAAATGGGTGTGGATATAATATCGTGTATTTCGATCGCAGAGACGAGGAGACGGAGGGAGACCAGAAGCACCGACAGCCACTAGTGCCAACGAAAAACGATAGATGGCGGCGGTTCAATCTGATCTCTGGCAAAAATGTCGGGCGGTGGATGTTCAAGTTATCCTCACCACAGCTTTGCAGTCAAAGCCTGATCTTTGACGCTTGCCTCGCTTATCATACAAAAGAGCAGTACTACTTTTGAGTACGGCACCTTTACACCGAAATTCCCCGACGGGTCCGACGGGTTCACCGAGTCAGCGTTATCGAATGGCCCTGCATTTGCGACCAACAGTGTCGAGTCATTCATTTTGAGAGATCAGCTTCGTGGCGCTCATCAAGACAGTGCCGAGGCCACCTAGTCTCCACCGTGACCTGTGCAAAGCAGTCCGAAGCCCGTGGCGGCAGCACTAACACCGTTCGTATTACCCACGGAGGCAATAGCCATCTTGAAGCTTGAAACCTACAAGTTCCTGCGTGGCCAACCCTGCACAGTCAAGTATACGACACGTCTCAATTGCGCTCGTTCGACTCGCAATCAAGCTCATGTTCCGCGGCGATTCGGAGTGAACAGATTGAAGCTCCCAGTCCAGGTTTTCCGGATGGGCCAGTGGGTTGTCCTTGTCCACATGCTATGGAACACGACCCAGGACTCGCCATTCTGCCAGTGGTACAACCTATGTCACAGCTGCTAATATTTCCCGGTGTAATGACCGATAACTCGGTTATCCGATACAGACGATCTCGTTCAACGTTCAACGCCCATGGTTGAGACATTTTACCCTCTGAATCGCAAAGAAGTTTATCCATTACTTTGCGATGCGTCTCATGTGGATTGCACTGGTCTGCTGGTCGTCCCAAACAATGACCACCCTCCCATGGTCGGCCTCCCGTCTTGAGAACGCAGCCATCAAAAGGACAAATTGTGAAATTCTAAATAACGTCTTTGCCCACCATCCAGTCACAATTTCACAAACGAAACTCGTACATAATATTTTCTCCCCAACCTCTCCTCAGACAAGACCGACAGCACCCCCAACACCAGCGTCCGTATGTCGTACGACCATCCCACAGATTCAGAGTCCGTGAGCGACACAGCGACTCAGCCACCTCTCGAGACGTTCTTTGCAGGGTTCGCCGCCGTCGGCTTCTCGTACCGACCAGCGACCTCTGCCCAGAAAAACTTTGCGCATCTCTGCAAGGTGTCTGGGTGGGTAGGCAACTCCCCTGCGCGCGTAGATGCTCGCGAAGGCTTCAAGGACGCGCTCGTCCAGCAGTTTAACTTCCTCTACGGTGTCGACGGCAATGACCTGGCCGCATGGCAAAACCTCTGCAGGGCCATCGGCATCGAGCCCGTCCCCGACAACATGGACGAGTGTCGCAAGGTAGGTGGCACTTGAATGATTCTCGTCACGTCCGTTTGCTCAAGCCACCGCGCACAGGTTGTTTGGGATGCACATGTCAACATCGTCGATCTCATCGAAGCAGTTAGGACGGGTCGCCCAGTACGACAGTTCAACTCCCTCGACGAACTTGCAGCATACACGAAGAAAACGGATCGATTCATTCCCAAACAGAGCGCGTATCAGGGCGGATTACTCAAGGAACTGTTACGGGAGATCATCAACCCCTACTTTGGGCAGAGGCGCAATGGAAGCCAAAAGAGAAAGGCAAGGAAGGCTCGCAAACGGGAAGCCGCTGCAGCTTCGTCGCAGCCCTAGTACAGTCAAGCTATGTAGATGATATTGCAACGCGAGCACGTCGATGTCCAAGCATTCGAGTCGCGTTCGAATGTCGGACATGACCCAGTGGATTCCACATGTGCGGGTGGATGCAGCATTCAATACTCCGCTCCTATCCTGTCATTTTCAACATATGACACATTCTGTCGCATCTGGCTTCCCCAGTCGTGCCTCGAGGCGGACATGCAACGTGCCATCAGTCGCGATGAACGGGGTATTGCTAGTAACGCCAACTAAGACAACCGCGCACCGAGATGAAACCTCCAGACTTACTCATACAATAACTCCCCGCCGGCATCGTCCTCGAATGGAACAACGATGGCATTGATATAAGTACTACCATCGTTGTCCATCCACTGCTCAAAGTGTGGAGGCCTCCATTCCTTCTGGTTCGAGAATGCGGCATCGAGAGCGGTAACAAAAGTGTTTGAAGCGCGATACGCGAGGCGATATTTGCTCTCGAGGCCCACTTCGATCGTTTCTGGTGTCTTGGATTTAGATTTAGATTTGGACTTGGACTTTTGCGACGGTGTGGGTGAAAGCGGAGGGGATAACGATATCAAGTCGCTCGCGGACGTTGACAAATCTGAGGGTGGCGGCGGCAGCTCGATGACCAGTCTAAAGTGGACAAAGGCGGGTGGACTGTGCTCTAGCAAGCAAAGCGCGACTTTCCACATCCCCACTGCTGTCCGAGTGGTGGACGGCGGCGAGAAAAACGTGAGAGACCATATCCGGCCTGGAAGAGAGCGAGTGAGTCGCGAGCGATCCAGTAATGAGACGAAAAGGGGTATCATACCTCGTGCAATAAACTCGACGCTCACTCGACCAGAAACCCGCATCCGTTTCTGCCAGAGGTTGATCCGCATATCTGCCACGAACGCCCCTTGTCCGTCCGACGTCTCACGTATTGATATCTCGTCTGCCGGCAAGGAGCCAAGCACGAGTGCATCTGTGCCTTTGCAACGTCAACGCAACTATCGTTTGGTGGTTGGGTGTCACCTACCGGGACTCGTACTCAGTGGCGTCATTTCCTTCGTAAAAGGTTCGCGCCGGCATCTCAACGACTGAAAGAGGGGCTGGTTCGAAGTGGCCAGACAAGCGAGACGTATTTCCGATATGGTCGACTGTGAAAGCGGGGCTGCGTGAACAAGCAATGACGGCAGAAGCGCATCGCAGCGGTTCACGATCGCCCAGTAGATCGAAGAATGGTTCTCAATGGATGGTTCTTGCAAGAGGGCTGAAAGATCGAGACCATAGGTCCGACACGCGCTGGCACAACTGCCGAGAAGATCGGGTGACTCTGCATTAAGGACGAGGTCGCGGATGAGAGAAAGGACGGTTTGTCGGACTTGTTTAGAGGTGCGTGAGGAGGTGAAGGATAGCATGGAGAGCCATGACGATGGATTGGGTTGTGGTAGCCTACTGACTGGACGAGGGGTACCACCGACTCCGGTGCCATTCGGGATCCCGGTAGGAAAGGTGGACTGTCGCGGCAACTTTTCATCGACTGGGTATGCAGGTCTGCTGTTTGGCTGTCCACTGTGGGCTGATGAGATGGTCTCGTACGAGGGGGGTGCATCAGTGTGACTATTTGCGGATGGCCCCAGTGCTAGCTCGTCTGAGTCGTCGCCGTACTTGTCCAGAATAACCATCGTCAAGTTCAAAGGGTACGGTGCTGCAGCGGCTCGAGATAAAGTGGTGGTTGTTGAGCAAGTGATATTTATGGCGATTGGCGTTCACTGAAGACATGCATTGATGTTGCAGCTGTGCACTGCGGAGGGGCATTGCCCATACGAGACAGAGCCCCTCAGTGACGGAAATGCACCGCATTACAACCGTAGTATGACTCGGACAAAGTCTCACTTCTTCCGGACGCGAAACAAATGCTGGGTATATTCCAAGGATATATCTGGTTCACTACAACCGAATGGTAAACGAGGAAAATCTCGTTCCTGCCAACGCGACACAAGGCTCTAGCAGATAATACAGTCCTTGGATGACTTCAGAAGTTCCGCCTCCAACCGCCCTCTCAGTGTACCATCAGGAAGTAGGTATCGTGAATGACTGCGGGAATATCCTTGAAAAGTGACTCAGGGATAAGCAGAAAGAAAACTCACTCATGCAGTAATTGAGACGCGAGGCCTTCCTCGGAGGAGGACACTACTGCATTCGTATAGCCCACACCTTGATCCGACCATGTGTCGGGCTGCGTTGTCGGGATCTCTATGGGTTCTGGATTAAAGTACAATACTATGAATGAAATTCAAGTACGTACTGGGAAGTTCTCCAACTCGACCACCGAGTTTGCGTTTACCGGATCTGAGGCGAATGGTGATCGGTGGCGCAGTTGCGGTACTCGACCGCGGGGACGAGGGTGAACCTCGTAGTGGGTGAGTCGGTGGCGGAAGTTCAGGTGAGAACGAGGTGGGATATCTGTCTTCGTCTTCCTCCGAAGGAGCGAGAGCGTTGTGACCCCGGAATGATAGTGAATATGCATCCCCATCGCAATTATAATCATACATTGACGATCGACTCTGATGTTGCTTGTCGACCGAAGACGGGAACGTCGCGGATCGCGTCTCCCGGAGCCTCGGGGTCTGGACCGACCCGGGGACCAAGGGAGATGGGATAGCCACGACGAGTTGCGAATTAAAGAAGGTGGGTAGACTCGATTCAAGAAGGCAGACCATGACGTGCCATGTATTCGTGCCTTTTCTCGATTTCCCAGACGTCGTGATCGGTGACGAAGGGTCAGTGGAGAAGAATGTGACAGACCACATCCGACCTGTTGCAGGCGTGCAGTTGGATACAGGACGCATCAAACTGGAAATATGCTTACCGGATGCAATAAACTCGAAGTCAACTTGGCCGATCGCTTTCATCCGCCTCTGCCAAAGAGGAATATCGAAGGAAACGACAAACGCTTGATCGCTCGTCCGTTGTATATGGATCTCATCCAAGGGTCGATTACCCAGCAGCAGGTTATCAGAAACTATCAAAAATGTCACCGAGTTCTTTAGAAAAGTCGGTAAGCAGATGAAGCGTACCTGCTCGCAGGCCCGGAACCCGAATACCATCCGTCCTATGGAATGGGGGTCGGCACACCCGGAGTGCATGGAACAGCGCCTGATTCGAGTTGACGAGACACGCACGCCGAATATCCGATATTGTCTGGATGGATAACGGTCGAGAATGGACCAACAAGGCCACAAGCAACTCCTGGCGATAGTTGACTATAGCCCAGTACATCGGGGTATGGTCTGCGATGAATGTTTCCTGGAGTATGGTAGACAGAGAGAGCTTATGTTTGGCACATTTTTCCGCTATAGAAGCGAGTATCTCGTGGGCGTTTTTCTGACCCTCGTGGCTTACACGACTCGGTGGGACGACGAGGTCGCTCACTGTTGACACAACGGATTGGCGAACTCGTTTGGCAGAGAAGGACGATACAAATGGGATGAATGAGAGCCAGGAAGTGTTCTTACGAGCACGCGGCCTGTGAGACAACGCGGGGCTGTCGTTTTTCGGAGGGAATGTGTCGCCGAGTGGAAGTGGGGGTGGTAAGGATTTATCAATACCCAAGGCAGGGAGTCTAGACCTTGCGGAATCTGATTCGTGCAGGTCACCGCTGGATCCCGCGACTGGGCCAGGAAAGGCAGATGTGCTTGTATAGTGATTTGCGCTGTGATTGACGGAGTGATGGAGTGACAAAGCATCGTACGCAGGGGGTAGGTCACTCGTGCTCTCGTCGAGGGGGTCACGGATGGGTTCAACATCGGGTTTCTGGTCTTGCATCGAAAGCATCGCGCCAAATCGTCGAAGATACCGGGTAGGAGGCCAACTAGAGGTCGCAGTAGGCTGACGAACAGTCTCGGAACCACTTATATACGGTGGGCGACAGGGATCAGGTCCACTTTTCAACAATTGATGTGCGAAATTCTCGATGTTGCCGAGATGCCGAGATTATGAAACGCCCAGAAAGGTGTGGGAATCCGAAAAGCTGGCTGTCCGGCCGTCTCGGTCCGTCCGGGTCTGGCAGAGTTGGACAGCAGGGAGTTTGGACCTTGCGGAATCCGACGCGTGCGGGTCATTGCTGGATCCCGCGACCGGGCCAGGAAAGGTAGATGTGGAGTGATTTGCGTTGTGATTGACGGAGCGATGGAGTGACAAGGCATCGTATGCTGGGGGTAGGTCACTCGTGCTCTCGTTGAGGGGGCCACGGGTGGGTTCAACATCGGGTTTCTGGTCTTGGATTGAACGCACCCTGCCGAATCGTCGGGGATACATGGTAGGAGGCCAACCACTAGAGACCATAGTCGGCTGACGAACGTTCTCGAAAACACTTATGTATAGGTATCCATTATGGAGCTTCCTCGTGTCTGTTTACAGGAAGTATACGTACAGCCAAGTTAGGGTGCGGTCCTTCTGCGCCCACGTTGATTTCAGCCGCCGGGCACAGCCAATGCATTTCTCGTCACTGATTTGAACAAATGCTGGATGTATTCCAAGGATATATCTGGTTCACTACAACCGAATGGCAAACGAGGAAAATCTCGTTCCCGCCGGCGCGACACAAGGCTCTAGCAGATGACACAGTCCTTGGATGGCTCTAACTTCAGAAGTTTCGCCTCCAACCGCCCTCTTAGCGTACCATCAGGAAGTAGGTATCGTGAATGACTATCGGAACGTCCTTGAAAAGTGACACGTGGATAAGCGGAACGATAACTCACTCATGCAGCAATTGAGACGCAAGGCCTTCCCCGAAGGAGGACACTACTGCATTCGTATAGCCCACACCTTGATTCGACCATGTATCGGGCTGCGTTGTTGGGATCTCTATGTGCTCTGGATTAAAGTGCAATACTATGAATGAAATTCAAGTGCGTACTGGGAGGTTCTCCAACTCGACCACCGAGTTTGCGATCACCGGATCCGAGGCGAATGGTGATCGGAGGCGCAGTTGCGGTACTCGACCTCGGGGACAAGGGTGAACCTCGTAGTGGGTGAATCGGTGGCGGGAGTTTAGGTGAGAACGAAGTGGGATATCTGTCTTCCTCCGAAGGAGCGAGAGTATTGTGACCCCGAGATGATCGTGAATATGCCTTTCCATCCCAATTATAATCATACATTGATCGACTCTGGTGTTGCTTGTCGCCCGAAGACGGGAACGTCGTGGATCGCGTCTCCCGGAGTCTTGGGGTCTGCATCGCCTCGGGGACCAAGGGGGGTGGGATAGCCACGACGAGTTGCGAATTGAAGAAGGTAGGTAGACTCGATTCAAGAAGGCAGACCATGACGTGCCATGTACTCGTGCCTTTTCTCAATTTCCCAGATGTCGCGGTCGGTGACGAAGGATCGGTGGAGAAGAATGTGACAGACCACATCCGACCTGTCGCAGGCGTGCAGTTGGATACAGGACGCATCAAACTGGAAAATATGCTTACCGGATGCAATAAACTCGAAGTCAACTTGGCCGATCGCTTTCATTCGCCTCTGCCAAAGAGGGATATCGAAGGAAACAACAAACGCTTGATCGCTCGTCCGTTGTATGTGGATCTCATCCAAGGGCCGATTACCCAGAAGCAGGTTGTCAGAAGCTATCAATGTATCATTGAGTTCTTTAGAAAAGTCGGCAAGCAGATGAAACGTACCTGCTCGCAGGCCCGGAACCCGAATACCATCCGTCCTATGGAATGGGGGTCGGCACACCCGGAGTGCATGGAACAGCGCCTGATTCGAGTTGACGAGACACGCACGCCGAATATCCGA
>JBBPRK010000473.1:0-22591 GCA_038093075.1 Boletus patriciae | reverse complement strand
CGGTAGGTTTGCCAAAGCAGACCCTTCGTCTGAAGGAAGGCATGTTATCCTCTTTCACTTGGGGTGAAACAATGAAGAAGCCCCGCAAGGTGACTCCGTTTACCTCAGAGCCCAAAAGGTCGCCGAAAGAGGCAATATACAGCGAGGACGAGCCAGTAAATATGCGTAGGGGGGGGTGAAATTGAGGAAGGGAAGCATTTTGACATCTACACGAAGGCACCTCAAGGCGGTCTTCAGCTCCTGATACGCATGCATCGGTCTTACCTCTCAGCCCACCCTCGTTGATATCATCGCCACTCGAAAAGTCCCTCTTTTTCACTTCGCCCTTGTCCTCGAGTGCGTCTCTCGCAAGCCGCATGCATCACCTTACATCCACCCGTTCCTCGCCTCCGCATCATGTAGACAGATCGCCCGAGCTCTCTCTTTTCCCGTTACCCTCTAAAAAGATAAAGACGACGAAAAAGCTACGGACCAGCAGGCCGGAACCTCCCTTGCCTTATCCCCCATACCCCGATCACGATCATAGCCAGCCAGCTCCGCGAGAGCGTTCCACCTCTGCTAACATCAAGTGGCGGTCCGTTTCCCCTGGTTCTCCACGGCCAAAGGGGCGTTCCACCAGTGCAACGCAGCCAGAAAGCACGACGGGCATCTGTTCGCTTGGATCGCCATCCCCAACGAGTCTTGCGACTGTCTTGGCTTGTTCATCGAGCTCGGATGTGCTGGACAAGGTAAATGACATCGTCGCCCTGGGTTATACCGAGAAGCGGACGTCTATGGGAGGATTGGGCGACGAGGTTGCACCGAGGTTGAGTGATTCTACCTGATTCTCAGAGCTTTCTCGTCGATGTTGGGCATCCAAGGGACGTAAGTAAGCAGAATCGTGAGGATACATACATATGTGCTTCGATCTACATAGCTTTAGACCTTGTACTAGTCTACGATATCCTGCTCATAATGAATTTTTCCCTGGCCATATAAGTTGGCCATCGCGCCGCGGCGTTGTCTCAGTGAGAACAGCTTATTCGGCTCGTTACGATTAAAAATGGTCGAATCTTTGCCGTGAGCCATGGAGATCTTGAGAAAGCGAAGTCTCGCCGGAGTTTGCCGCGTCAGTCCCAGTCGAGTCTGACTCGGATCACTTCTTGCCAAACAAACAAACACCTTCACGAGCGTCCGAGTCCGCAATACTCCCGTCGACACCACCTCACCAGAATTCACTGATCCCCGCGCCGAGTATCTCTCCAAACCAGCCTACTTGACGGTATTCTCCCAGCTCCACCCCGAGGCACTCTCATCCCTCTTCCGCGTGTACACGCTCTCTCCTTGCTTCCGCGCCGAGTGGTCACGACGAACCGACATCTCGCCGGATTTTGGATGCTCGAAGCGGAGTGGGCGTGAACGAAAGAGGTCGACGATGTGTATGGATTCGTGGGAGGAAGGCCGCATTGGGCTCCGGTCGCGAAGAGCGCGGGTTGCTCGCAAAGGTTATAGCTGAACAACAGGAAAGGGCCAGGAGCCTGAGAACTGCTCTGAACCATGTCCACGGATAACATCCACCGCCGAGGCGATTTTTGAGCTCGAAAAGTGTCACGCGTCCGCTGTATTGCGAGCTCGTCCATTTGCGTTCGAGCCCAAAGAGGGCCATGGACGGCAGAGCCGCGACCATGAGAAGTGGCCCAGCGAAGTATTCCTCTAGGGGCCAGTATTCGTCACGGACTACCTGAGCGCTTTGAAGCCGTGTTACATGGCCGACAAGAGAACGGTCGCCTGCTTTCCACCCTTTGGTACTGTTCGTTGGCCATGGGGTGGATCCCGCAGCAGATGGATATGGCTAGTATGTGGACCTCACGAGACGGTTCTGAGCTGAGTCTGAGCTTCTCTCAGTGACGTTCTTTTTCTTCCATGTGCCTTCTAACCCGACAGACGATCCATTCATTCGATCACACTCCCCTTACATACAAATACCATAAACCCTATTCGAACCAAGACCGAAGGAAAACATTTCAGCCGCCGTGACGAACTTGACATCGTCTACTCTTCCAGCGATTTACAAGCTGAGGTTGATGGGAGAGCAGCCAAGGTTGATTAACCCGTTCTATGTTGCAGAGGAGAATGATCAGCACGACTCGCCTCCACTCGTGGGCTCAGAAAAAGAGGGTCAACTTACGAAGTTATTGTTGGTGCAACAGACGGGCTGCTGGGTGCACGTAGCACCCGTTCCCGTACCGAGGCCGGTGATCGGGCTGCAGCCGAGCCCGAGGAGACCGTCGATGGTGGGAAGAGCGATCCCGAGCAGTGAGCTGAAGTAGTTGAGGGTTGTGGGGTTTGACTGCAGCGGGGCCGTGATTAGCGGAAAGGGCGAAAGCGTGAGTAGCGGGGAAATCGAAATCTCACAGTTTGGGTAGAGGTGCAGCATTGCACTGGACCGGTGTTGCACTGGGAGGTGCCGGTACGAGCTTCGAGCTCGCTGGGTGCAGCGGCAGCGACTGCAACGAGGGCGGCGACGGGGAGAAGGGTAGAGAAGCGGAAGTACATCTTTTTAGTGCTAAGTGCTGAGTTCGATTGTTTGGAGGCGATGGGATGCTTTTTGCTGATGCTGAACTGTTTTGGGACTTGCATTTTTATACGGAGGGGCCCCTCTGCACCCAGCCCGTTCGCCCAGAACGCATGTCGGTGCGAAGAGGTTGGGGGTACCTACCTGGCATTCCGTCACAGCAAAGCAACAAGGAGGAAAAAAAACAAGTATATCGTAAAACTTACGAGCGTCGTTACTGGCTAGGCAGGCCATATGATCATCGCCCATTGGTGCTTGGACCAATGAGAGTGCATTGCATACGGCGGCAGGGGAACATGCGACGAAATGGACATCCGTCATGTAGAACTAGTGGTATCCATCAGTGCCTGGGTGAGAGAATGATCAGAATGCAAGGCACATGAATACTGGCACAACTCGCGGGGTCGGGCCAAGAACATGGCGATTGATCGATCCAAGGCCCACAATTTCATAACTTACTGGGATGAAACCGACCCTTTCGGGGACCTTACTTCGTGGTCTGCCACACCTAGTTGGGTATGGTAGTGTGACTCTAGATCAAACGCCACCTCCATCTTGGGGCACGTCGCCGTGCTCGAATTTGAGGGACCAAGAGCTCTAATGACGGTTGGCACGAACGGACGTACCTCAATATATAATCAGTTTGATACAATACGGGTTGACAAAGGGCTCGAATAACAAAGACAAGAAAATGTCAACGCACTGGCAAGTCATAAAAAAACATTTTGTACCCGTCGAATATTTTGCGGGTCCACGCAAGGAGAACAGCACCAACGTATTATTTTTTTGTCTGAGCTCTGCGCCAGTGTTGAACAAGAGGTACTACGGAACAGATGAGGATAAGTAGCATGAGGGATACCACGTGATTGGATGTAGGCGTATGGATCGGCGGAAGCTGTGGTCGCCAGAGGAATAATCGCTCTTTGCATCCGGTCTGAGACATGCTCCAAGCACGGGAACGCGTTAAAAGCGCATTTAAGAAGCATCCTACATATCTGGAGGTCCACAACGTTCGTGTTCAAGGGACCAGCGTGACAACGCAATCCCTTCGATTGCGAGCGGTCTTACAGCGGAAACGGTGACTTTTCAGTGCTTTACACGAGTAGTTCACCGAGGGGCAAAGCTTCCACTGGCAGCAGCGCCATGCTGATATTATCTATTGTCACGCCCACTGGCAATGTCCCTTCAGTTGGAGTACGGTCAACGAGGGCAGTAGATCGGGGATGTATTACACGCGCACGCCGCAGTTATGACCCGGGATCCTCGCAGTAATGCCTGCCACTGATGTCCGACCATCAAGCTGTGGTTCGATTGACGTGCTGATCGTCTTCATGGTTCAGATGTCCAAATCCGTCGATGGGACGATGATCGATCTGCCACGCTCGACGCGGGAGACCGCGGAGTACGCCAGTCGGCGGTTCCCGAGCCACTCTCCATGCGCTCATATGCGTATCATGCTCAGCTTTATGTCCTGAGTCTCAGGATTTAATTTAACCGACCCCCAATAAAAGAAAATCGCAACTTCATTCCTTATCATCGGAAAGGGAACCTGGACCTCGAATTATCTGCCAAGGCCCTTAATCCTGTCACCAAACATGGCGGTATAGCAGTATAATATAAGTCATGTTGAGGTACGTCCCTTCCATGACCACAAGTCGGCCACACCAACGTGCCAGGTAACTTGAACTTAAAATGAACGTGGTATTGATTCTACATACCCACACTCAAGCAGCCAGAAGACGGAAAAAAGACTTCAAAACAGTCTTTTCACTGGCATGTCAGTTAGACGCCACGGTGCGAGGCCATCATAGTGCCCATAGTAAGCCGTCTCGACGCAAGTTTTGACATTCACGTACGTTGCATTCGGGTCATTTTCTCACCAGGCACTGATATGTCACTAGTTCAGCATGAAGGACTACATGTTTCCCCTGAAGCCCTGCGAAACAATGTCGCCGTATTCAATGCACTCTCATTGGTCCAAGCACCAATGAGCGATGGTCATATGGAATGCCTAGCCAGTAACGACGCTCGTAAGTTTTACGACATACCTGATTTCTTTTCTCCTTGTTGCATTGCTGTGACGGAATGCCAGGTAGGTACGCCCAACCTCTTTGCACCGACATGCGTTCTGGGCGAATGGGCTGGGTGCAGAGGGGTGGGAGGGGAAGAGGCACTCTCCGTATAAAAACGCAAGTCCCAAGACAGTTCAGCATCAGCAAAAAGCATCCCATCGCCTTCGAACAATCGAACTCACCCACTCTAAGCAATAAAAAGATGTACTTCCGCTTCTCTACCCTTCTCCCCGTCGCCGCCCTCGTCGCAGTCGCTGCCGCTGCACCCAGCGAGCTCGAAGCTCGTACCGGCACCTCCCAATGCAACACCGGTTCAATGCAATGCTGCACCTTCACCCAAACTGTGAGATTTCGATTTCCCCACTACTCACGTTTTCGCCCTTTCCGCTAATCACGACCCACGCTGTAGTCGACCCCCACAACCCTCAACTACTTCAGCTCAGTGCTCGGGATCGCCCTTCCCACCATCGACGGTCTCCTCGGGCTCGGCTGCAGCCCGATCACCGGCCTCGGTACGGGAACGGGTGCTACGTGCACCCAGCAGCCCGTCTGTTGCACCAACAACAACTTCGTAAGTTGACCCTCTTTTTCGGAGCCCACGAGTGGAGGCGAGTCGTGCTGATCATTCTCCTCTGCAACATAGAACGGGGTAATCAACCTTGGCTGCTCTCCCATCAACCTCAGCTTGTAAATCGCTGGAAGGTAGACGAAGTCAAATTTGTCACGGCGGCTCTCGAAATGTCTTCCTATCAGTCTTGGTTCGAGTAGGGTTTATGGTATTTGTATGTAAAGGAATTGTGATCGAATGAAAGGATGGTCTGTTGGTGTTAGAAAATGGAAGAAAAAGAATGTGCTCAGCTCGGAACGTCTTCTCTCGGTGATCACACCGCAATGGTATGACTCAAGTATGAGCGAATGGAAGATCAGGCACATAAGTCCAGGGTGATCGCGAAATGAAGCCTCGATGCACATATACTCCCGCGTCGAGTGTGGCAGAATCTTCGCGCGTCTGCTGCGTCACGAGCTCGTCCATTTGCGTTCGAGCCAAAATGGGGTCGGCCGTGAGCATGAGAAGTGGCTCAGCGAGGTACTCCTCAAGGGGCCAGTGTTCGTCAAAGACTACCCGAGCACTTTGAAGCCGTTTTAAATGCGGATGAACGACGACGGGAGAACGGTAGCCGCATGATTCGACCTTTTGGTACCGTTCGTTGGGGAGTTGGTTGATGGATCACTGAGGGAGGAACGGCGACTTCCCATGGGCTGCCAGTGGATTCCCTAGGAGACGAATATGTCTAGTACGTGGATCTCATGAGGTACGGAGCGCAGTGAGAAAGACTAGCCACATTGGTCACCAGTCAACCACTGGCAGTCTGTGATGATCGGGTGGCAAACCCCAAGCATTTATTTATTTTCTTCTTTTTTTTGTAACCTCGTTTATGGTTTGGACAGTACATGCGGTGGTGCCTATGTGTGGGTAGCATATGAAAAGGACTATGTAGTTTCAAGCTCGAACCTGAGGCCTTGACGGAGCGGGGAGTGCGTAACGTATAGGATATTCAGAAAAAAGAGAAGCCAGAATGCGAAAAAAAAAAGGTTTTACATTGTAAGATCTGTCATATTGGTGGCCATGGTGTATGCATGCGTAGGTCCGTCCGTTCTCAGGGTCAGAGTGGCCCGGAGGGTCTCCGAGAGGATGAGGGCGGTGGTGGTTTGGCTCGGGCACTGCGGCCAGCCTGTCGTCTCGGGGCGGAGTTAGGTCCCCGTGGGTCTGCTTGAGGCGTTGTGTGGCTTGTATGAATGCGAGCGTTGGTTTGGTGCGGGGTGGCTCCGCCAGGAGGCAGAATAGGCTGTTGCGGGCTTTGCGGTGTAGTTTTCTGCGTAGGCGGCCATTGGCGTTTTTGTTTTTGGGGCGTTCTAGGAGGAAGTGTGGTACGGTTTCCAGCCGGCGTGAGCGGTGGGGGCACTTCGGGGAGTTCCCCTTTGCGATCCGGTGGAGGTGGTTGTTGAGTGGCGCGTGGCCAGTTCTCACCTTCCAGCTTCTCCAAGTACTCCAACACTAAGCCGAGCCCGATCAACCCAAAACTCTCTGGCCCAAAATTTTCGCTAGTGGACGAACTAGCCTTTTCGAGGCTGAATTTCCACGCGTCCCACGCACCAGCTAGCTTTTCATTCTCTGAAAGACCCTCTAGCCTTCCGACGAGCTGTTCCTTGACATCCTGTACGAGAAATCCCACGTTGTCCCTCATCGCGCGCAGCCGGCTAGTTCGGTACCCCTTATGTGTACACTTGGCCAATATAGTTCCGATCACGAGTTCTTCTTCGCGCAGTCGAGATCCAGGCGCTCTGGATAGAGAAAATGCGCTCGAAATGTATGTGAGCTCTTCGCGGTACGTCACATACAAGGAACCTATCCATGCCGTCGGTAGAGGACCAGACGACCCCGGCGGGCAGTGGCGACGGACAAGCGGGTCAAGCGCTTTGGTAATCGGATGTGCCCCTGCGTTGCCCTGATGTTGGGGAAGAGCGTCGGGGATGTCTTCCAGGGTAATACCGCGGTAGAGGTGCCCAAGCGCGCGATCGGACTTATAGTAATCTGAAGCTCGAACTTGGGCATCTGCTTCCGCCATGTCCCAGTCGGGTTTGAATTTGATGAGCGATCTTGGCATATGCCGGATGTCCACTTTATTCCCATTCTTTGGGTAATCCACGGCCCAACTGTGCATCTGTGCCAATCTGAGGCAATCCGGATCAAGTGTCCCCAGCTTCAGCGCGCTTGTCAGCTCAGCGGGTAAAAGTCGAACAATACATACTTTGGATTGGTCTGTTCGTCGTAGCAGCTAGTAAGACAACGTTATACGCATCTCAGAAAGCCAACTCACCTGCGATCGTAATGTGCTTGTTGCCGACCAATCCCTATAGTGGAGTTTCATGAGTGCCTGGGCGACGTTCGGGGAAAAGTGATATCTCATACCACGACATCCGAATTGATATACTCAACGATGAAGTCACAGACATCATCAATTGTGCTGGGTCTGTTGAGTTTGAAGGGCTCTTCTGACGGGTATGACGCCGGGTCATGGTGTTCGGGAACTAGGAGATCTCCGTATTGAATAACTGAAAACATATCACTGAAAACTTATAAGTTATGCTACTGATTGGGGGGGAAGGCGAGCGGCATACCCGTCGAGATCACCTCCCGCCAAACCATTTGGCAGTGACCAAGTTCCTTATGCAAAGGTCATCATCCGAGACGCAAAAGGTCGACTGAGATCACACTTACCGGTGGTCGCGAATACGACGACATTCTTCAGATGACCGAACAGACATACACGATCTGGAGGGGGACGCCCAATGGCATATACTCGTTGTACTATAGATTCGTCAGCCATTTAGATTGTGCACAACGGAAGAGGTGGGCTACCATCTCCAGGATGCAAGACAGGGTTTCGAGATATGAGACACATTCCCTGGAGATAACGAGGTTCCTCATCCTCAGGATTTTGCACGCATGCTGGAAACCTGATAAAGTGATTATCCTCAGTAAGCGGACTAAATACTTACCGAAGATCTTCCCTTGAGGCAGGTAATACACATTCTTCAGACCTTTTTTCACGTATGCAGGGCCCTCGTCCGCGACCCCAACAACCGTGTAGCTGTTTGGAATCCGGAGACGGGCCTCATGTTTCACTGTGCGTAACACGTGGTTAATCGCGCACGCGCGAAGTCGTGCTAGGAATGGTGTATCCAACGGTTGCTGCAAATGACTTGGTTTCAGTTCTAGTCCCAACGCGCCCAGTCTCTTGAGAATCGCGGCAAGTCGGTAACTGTAACAAAGTTGATTTGATTCGAGCAATTTCGCAAACAGAGCGGCAGAATTGTGGGCCATTCGTGTTTCGGCCACGGTATCTTTTTGGAGCTGCATGAAGACCTCCTTCGGTGCACCGCGGTCTTCGAGGACCATCACCAACGGTCTATGATATGATCAAGGTAATGAGCATCTCCTGGTGGGCGAAGATTGACACCAACCTGTTCAGGTAAGGAATGTTGGGCTTGCTGAAAGCCTGGGCGATTTCTATCGTTCCGTGTTCCTCTCCAGGCACGTTAAATTTCTTCATGGAAGGCCGAACACACATGTGAATCCCTTCTAGTCTGGAATCCACAGAAACGACGCCTTTGCATCCAAGGAAACGAATCTGATACTGCGCAAATATCCAGCGGCGGCCAAGGGGATATCGAATTTGAGACTTACAGCGGATGGAATAGTGGAATGGAGCAAAAGAGTAGGATTGTCCCCACATAGGGCCTTCCAGATCAGCTCCGCCAACCCAGGTGATATCGTGCCAACGCCATCCGTAAAGTTGATCCTATTCTCTACGATGTCGGGTATCTCAGACCACTGATCTCGCCCGATGCGGACGGAAGGGTCCGTTCCCGAGAAAGCTTGCTAAGCACAGAATCAGTGGACGACGATTAGAGCAGACTCGGAGTTCATGACCCACCGCCATTCGTGCTCCATACTTAGATGGACTCATTATGACCCCGCTGAAGTCTCCAAGCGAATTGCGGATACCCTGAGCAGTCACCAAGCCCTTTTCTGGGTGGCGAAACGGGCTGATGTACCAAACCGCGTGTTCCCTAAGAGCCGACGACGAATATCCCAAGAAGTCGAAGTGTCTTCCAGCGAGTTTAAATCCTCCTTTCAGCAGCTTGCCCACACGTTCCTGCAGGTAAGATTCACCATCGACACATCGATCCCACCTATATTGAAGGCGATCTTCGTCACGAAAGTCGACACGAAGGAAATGATCCTCGTAGCCTTCATATTCACGTATGACTCTATTGGATTGAGTGACAGTCGGCCCTTCCAGGAGCAGTCGGGTTGGTGTGAACGTGGCGTGATGACAGAAAAAGCGACTTCTAGGAGGAGATGTTCGCTGATGCTGAGCTGCTTGCTCCAGGACGCTCCTGAAGCACTCGAATACACGCTGCCCGGGGGGACGACGAGAAGCAGTTTCCACAAAGCGCCGCATGAGGTCACCCGCTGTATTCCCGTGAGAACGGATCAGTTGTTCGATTCGCGGACGCAGCTCCATCAATTCCTCCGTGTTTGCAATGCCGTTATGTAAAAGGGCTTCGACCTGAAACGCAACCCGCCAGTTCGAAGAAAGAACCGGAGATCGTAGCCACGCCGCGATTCTGTGAATATTATTGTAACAAAAAAACATTTGGTGTTCATCGGCCTTTATGGTCACTCCCTGCTCCGGTGGGTGTAGGGATGAGGTCTGACAATAGTGCTCAAACCTCTTCAGGACGTCTCCAAAGTCGTAGTCAGTAACATCGCATAGCACGATGCGCAGATGATGTGCATAGGGGGAAACTGCTTTGTGACCTGGATTCAGGGATCCCACACGAAGACGGAATTTTTCACCCTTTGAGTCAGGGCGATGAATTTCTTCTTGTTGGATTACGGGGGGGTGGAATAGATCAAAGCAGATATCTGGTCATGACTTGTAAGAAACACCTTGACCACAACGCGATCACGTACAAGGGTCGCTCGAGTGGCGTCCCATCCCCATCTCGTTGATACTCGAAAATCGAATAATGATGTTGTGGAATACTTGTTCCTGCGATGGATCGCCAATCTGGTACGGTTAGGACGTTTGACTTTCAACTTAGCTATATCGAGCCTTACTCGAATGCGAAGAGATTTGTACTCGTACTCAAAGAAAAGCAACCCCATGCTCTGCTGGCTAAGGTTTCGATCCCATTCAATGGAGAAGGACCGGGGGTCTTGAGGGTTTGCGCGCCTCGGGTGATAGAAGGTGCCTAGCGATAGACAGTGAGATCACCACTAACTCAACTGGGTCGATTAACACAAACCAATTTGAACATGCGTGAGGTGGAACGGGTCGCAGAGGGCGTCGACCCTCCGTGCACGATCCCTTGCGATTTCTGGATCTACGAAAGGGGCCTTTTCGAGTTCAAGGATCAAGGGGATTTCAACAGAATTTTTGGTAGGGAAGAACTTGAGCCTTTTCCTCCCCAGTTTGATGAAGATCTGATCCTTCTCATTGAAGCGCTGAAACTTCCTCCCTTCCGATTTCGTCATCGTCAATGTTCCGGTGCCATCGTTTTGTACACCGCCCGCTGCCCTCTTGTTCAGTTTAACCTTGAAATTAGGCAGACGCTCCTTTGGCCCGGTGACAAAAAGCCCAGGACAGACGTGTAGGACCTGACCCGCGATCGCAGCTGTTACTTCCCATTCATCGGCTTTGAAATCGACGTTTTTGATATCAAATTCCATACGATGGTCCCGATGGTCACGGTAGAGCTGTGTTGAACTTGAAGTTGTTGCTCGTCGATGAGTTCAACATCAAATCGATAAGCGTTCTGGCCATTAATGGAAGCACCCAATATCCGCCGAAAGTTTCCTTCGTGAGTGGGGCCCGGGCGGGCCGCTCGCATGTGCTGCAATTCACAAAGAAGAGGGAAACCGTTGATCTCCTGCATGACTTGCAACGGACTGCAAGGTTGAAAGTTCTGAACACTGAACCATTGGGGGCGAAAACATGGACGTTGAAATAGAAATGAGCACACGCTCCTTGTGACGGTGGGAAGGAGCCCGTCAACTTGAAGGAGCGCCGAATATTCTGGAAGGGTAGATTGATTTGAAACACCACACAGGAAGCTGCGCTGATTGGTAAAGACCGTGGTCGGGACAGGTCTGAGGTCACTACTCTCAGCCCTGCCCAGCCGACAGAACTACTATTACTAAAACAATAGTAGGTTGCTTACACCTGGAGTGACTGTCAATTATCTGCAAAGCAGTACTTTTCGCAATAAAGCGAGCCCTCTCTCTCACTGACTGATCCAAAAAAAAGTGTCTTACAGCACGTATGTGGGCTTAAAACGCTCACGATCGGTTTGTATGGGTGCGCTAGAATCGAACAATGAATATGAGAACTAAAAGAAGAAGCATGTCCTTGGATTCCGAGGAGGCTAGCCTGTGCTATACTTCCGGTCCGCGCAGCGATAGAAAGGAGTCAACTACAATGGCACGGATCATTGCGGCGCGTCCAGCTTGGTAAGTCGGCGTCGGGATGTGTCCGCTTCGATTAGCTAAGACGCCTTTTTTTGGAGATCTGTCATGGACCCCCCTTGGCAGGACGGGGATGCGGTGGCAGCAGCACCAGAGCCAGCGGCCAAACACAGCCGACGCCGCCCTCAAATACAGCCTATAAGCGCCTCTCTTGTTTGACTCGGTCTCACCTGCTCTACTAGGATCCGTTGGCTGCTCCGCTCCTTGTAAGTCGCCTGTGTCATTCAACCTATAAAAAGCCCACGACACGGTTGGCCCCCCCGCCCCATGATGCTTCCGTCATGCCTTGGTGTCCCTTCTTGTCTTGCTTTCCACGCTATAAAGCGTACACCCAGATCAACACGATGATGTGGGATATGGGGGGCAATTATGCTGAAGAACCGATGTCTTCGCCTCTACGCTTTCCGGCGCCCCCCAAGTATGTTTATCGGACCTGGCATCGACAGACCCTTGCTAACTGTCGTGAAATAGCCCAAGAAATCCACCGCAGATGATGAGGTGAGCGTGTGTCATGTTATTATCCCCCACTCGGTTCCAATCCTGTGTACAGGCAAGCAGCGCCAACATACCCAGCACCATTCGCCCCTCTCGGTTTACCCCCTGCCCCTCCACCCAGGAGGTCTACTCCAAAGTAATTTACTCCTTTTCGTTTCTATAGAAACGTGTCGCTGAATGCTGTACCCCACAGGACTCAGTAAGTGAGACCTTTGACCGAAAACGGGATGATCTTCATTCCTTGTCTTTCAGTGGGTCCTACCACACTTTCCCGCGTTCTGCTGTTGTTCCACAAGCCCCGGGAACGTATCTTCCCCGCGGCGCCCCTGCGCCACCACCTCGAATGCCAACTTTGCAACCCTCAACCCGCCACTATCATTCGAACAAGCTCACGCGACATCATTCACATAGCGTATCAGCGGCGCCATCTCGTCATGTTCACTATGCGGATGAGGTGTCTCGATCACGGACGATATCTGGACAGAGTTCCGGTGTACGCGGTCTAGTCCAAGCGTTTCCCGCCGCTACAACGTCTCGCCATTTGCACCCGACTGTTACTCAGCAACCACCACAGGGACAGCGCCGTCGAGCGCACTCTACTGGAGGTGCTACCGCACCTGGGGTTTTTACTTACACACCGTCCCAATCGCAACAACAAGCTCGTGCAAGTAGTGGGCATGAATATTCGAGGTGTACAGGACGGAAGAAGGCATTGTGTGTAAGTAAATGATGTTATTGATGCAATACACGCGGGGACGATCGTTCAATTGGATTGGTATCCAGATTGGCATTAACTACACAGGTCAGAAGCGCGAGCTTCGCGGGTGCATCAATGATATCAAGAATGTAAAGCGGTTCCTCACTCGTAAGTTCTTTGTTGTCGCATTCAGTACTGTGCTCACCCGTCGTTCTCTTAGGCCAATGGGGTTTCAAAGAGAGTAACATCGTCATGTTGATGGATCAGACCACAAATCCACGACAGATGCCTACAAGGAAGAATATGATCGACGCTATGAAATGGCTTGTAAAGGACGCCAGACCCCATGATTCATTATTCTTCCATTGTAAGGAAATTTTCGATCGTGATTGTTCATGGTTGTAAGTTGTTCTTTGTTTAGATTCAGGCCACGGAGGCCAGGTACCCGATACCAATGGTGACGAGATGAGTGGATTCGACGAGGGTGGGTTAAAATTCTTTCTGTGATCAAGGTTGTCAGTTTGAAAGTGGGTCATATTAGTGATATACCCAGTGGATTACAAGACAGCGGGAGTTATCATAGACGACGTGAGTCGGGGTGTCTTAAAATCATGCTTACAATAATGACCGATGGACAGGAGCTACACCGAATTATGGTTTGCAAGATCCCCTTGACCGAGTGGGTCGTTGGCTGATTTCATATAACAAAGGTGAAGCCACTTCCGACAGGATGCCGCCTAACGGTAAGAGTCTACGCATTTTTCGGGCTCAGTAGTATCATTCAATGACTCAAATATAGGCCGTTTTCGACGTAAGATTTATCCTCTGAAGGGTTCGCTTTCTCGTGCTGACAAGCTTTCAGTCATGCCATTCTGGAACAACGCTTGGTACGTATACTCAACGTTGCCTGCGAGTTCATGACTGATAGACTTCATTATCTAGACCTACCGTTTATGGTATGACACAAACATCGTTTTCTCTTGTCAATGTACGACCTTCATTTTGACAGTACCGCTACGATGGGCGATTGAGAGAAAACAATGTCGCGGAGCGTTCACGATCGCAGAGAATGAGTTCGGCAGATGTGATATCATTCGCAGCATGTAGGGATGATCAGTCGAGCGCCGACACTGTCCAGGGAGGGGTAGCCGTTGGCGCGATGAGTTATGTGAGTGGCTCTTTGACAATTCAGTCCACGGGGGCCGCTAATGCTATCAATATCAGGCGTTCGTAACGACGTTGAGTAAGTATTGCGCACGCACAAGAAACCAATTCTTACCGTACGTCACAGCCCGGAAACCAACGCAGAGCTATTTGGAGTTATTGCTATCTATTCGTCAAATCGTGCAGCCACATTTTCAGCAGCAACCGCAGCTCTCGAGTGGGCATTATATCGTGGGCATTTCCGTGGATGCGTCTACAGTGTTGAAAATTTGACAATAATGTTTGCAGGACACTCGCCTTCAATTTATCTTGTGAATAATACTCTTGGGAAGCACTAGTTTATTCTTAACCTCTAATGATTCGCCACATACCCGTTTCATCGGAACATTTGTTGCTTATTGTACGAGCGATGCTGTAATTTCGTAGAACAAATAGGATGCTGTGCAATAAGCGCTGTGGTCCCGTGAGTTTTTTGGGACGCGTTTTGTTTACGCGCTGTTTGCACCTGCACCTACAAGGCCAAACAAGTTCGAGTTCATGCTCGAGCCGGCTGCTGTTTCTCTCCCCGCGCCATCGCAGCCAACGAGATCAGGAGAACAAGTGCTTGCCATCGTCGACCCCTTCGTCGCCGCTCTTGCAAGCCTTGTCGTTCACGGCCGTAAGTAATTTGCTCCGTCGCTCCAGGTCAGTCTTTGGTGTTCATTTCCATGCTGGCTCGGCTACTTACGGACAGAAATCAGAGACTCCATTCTAGCTTGCTAACACAAGGAATTAACGAGTTCCCCCAGCTCACGATTCGCTTTCGACATACGACACACTAACATTGCGCTTGCCAAGGCTCAAGGCTCAACACTCAAGATCACGAACGACATCTAGATCTAACGACTGCATACATTTCTCGCTCCCACGTCTTTTCCCATTTCAATTGTCTAATCGCTTTCGAATTTCGGAAGCCTCATTGTCTTATAACGGACCGACGATCGATACGGTCCTACGGTTTACTTTGCACATAACACTTTTTTTTATTGACTAATGCCCTTGCAACTACTTTCACGACCTACGACGGACACTCTTCGCTCACGGTCCCCATCCCCATTTGCTACACCAACACCCAAACCACAGATTCCGACCATCTGCTTGACATCTGCTACTCCTTGCGATGCCAACACAACAGACGACGCTAGCCAAGCCGCGCCATGGACGACTTCCGAGGCGTCTCCTGTTGCCATCGCACCAAAGCCATCCACAAGTGGAGAGACGTCGCGGAAGCGTCTCGTTCCCAAGAAGTCGAAACTTGGCCTTCTTGGGTCCTCCTCCTCGTCAGCGAAAGCGCGTGAGCAAGACTTCTCTGATGTCGTCAGACGCGTTGGAGGCTCACCAGTCAAGAACGGAACCAATGGGTTTGAAATTTACGTCGATCCCACCAACGACCCCGACATTGGGGAAATTTTAATGGTGAAGAAGAAGAAATCACGACTGGCATTGGATGGGATGAATTGGGGAACGTTGGGTGAAGTGACGAATGTCCCGTCTGCTACGAAACCAAAGGAGAAAGGAGGGAAGAAGGAGAGCTTATTGAGGGTGAAGGTGGATGAGAATCAGAAGTGGTGGAGCATTGGACGCGGAAGGAAGGACTCCAAGGAGAAGGACAAGGGGAAAGACAAGGATCAGGATCGCGCGAAATGTGAGTCGCTCGGATTGGATTCACTGAGTTGCCGTACTGACCAATTCCTTAGCTCCTCAGCCAGCTGACAAGCCTGCCGATGCGCGCGCACGATACAATTCGTTAGGCTCGGGGGTTCTGCTTACGAGTCCGGTTTACGAGCAACATCCCAAGTCTCCCGTGGAGCACTTGCGTATCCCCACTCCGCCTTCGGCGACCTTTGCACCGCCTGGCGCTGCGGGATTAGGGGGTGGCAAGGGTTCCGTTGCCATCAGGGCTATGCGCTCTGTCCGTTCACTTGCCCGTATAGGCAGTTGGGCTCAACTCAAGAGCATGCCTAATCCCGACGAGCCTGCCGCTGCTGTGGCACCTGCCAAGGATAAGGAGTCCGACGGGAAGAAGAAGAAGAAGAAAAAGGACAAGGACAAGGACAAGGAGAAAGAGAAAGATAGGGGTAGGGGTAAGGATAAGGATAAGGCAAAAGAAACGATTCGTTACTCGGGCAGCAGCTTCGAAGCGGGTTCGTTAACCGGGAGCCCCGTTGCTTCCAAGCATGAGTCTAAAACTCTCGGGAAAAAGAAGGCCAGCATCTTGGGGCTTGGTCTCCCTTCGACGATGCGGCTGCCTTCGGCTCGCAGTGGATCGACGGCTTCGTCGATCGTCGCGGCCAGCAACGCTAATCATCGTTTGTCAGTCGACTCTGCGAATCTGTTGGGCGGTGGGATTCTCGCGCGGGGACGGTCCGGCTCGACGATGTCTACGGTCTCTTCTCTCCGCCCGATGTCGACCAAGTCTCGTCAATCGTCGGGTAGTTCGGGAGCGGCCTCCGTGAGATGGGATGAAGCGGGGTTGCAGACGGTGAAGGAAATCCGCCGGAAGGACAAGGAGGCCAGGAGTAAGGAGAAAGAGAAAGAGAAGGCGGAGAGCAAGGAGAAGAGCAAGGAGAAGAAGAAGAGCAAGAAATCCAAGAGTGGCAAGGATTCTACCCGGAAATCATCAGAAATTCGAAAGAGGACTCCGCTCTCGGCGATTTTCCCAGGGACTACTGCATCGGAACGCAAAGTTGAGACGGAACAGCCACCGCTATCACCTATCCTTATAATTGAACGGGCGACTGTGGACGGGCACGGACTTGAACAACATGAAGCTGAAGCGGAGAATTCGCCGATGGAAACGCCCCAGAAGCGTGTGCGGCCTCGACCCGTATCGGAGCAACTTCTTGACCGGAGTCGACCCAAGCCATTCTACGAAGGGGATGATGGTGAGATCTCATGTTGCTCCCATCCGAACTACCACTGAACTCGTCCCAGACAATGCGGTCATGTCAGTCTTGGACGCAGCGACGAATGACCTGGCTCAATTAATCAACATACTTGATCTCGAGGCAACTCCAAGAAGCGTCGAGATGACACCGATGAGCCAGCGTTCTCCATTCTTACTGGACCCATCTGTGCACCCGCTGCCCAACAATCGGGCGGCTGAGAGCCCAGTAAAGGGTTTACAGCACAAGAACTCATCCATGACTTCTCTCAGGCCCTATGCACAATCGTGCTCGAAGAGCACCGGTGTGCGACTCGGACAGAACATCGCTCCGTGGTCCACACTAAACGCGGGCATCTCTCCTTCGAAACCTTCCCCCAGTACGATCAAGGTTAACTTTCAGGATAACGTGGCGACTGTCCGGTCCCACAGGCGAACACTGACGCCCGCGCCGGCCGCAGATCCATCCCCAGTCTTCAGAGCACTTCGCCCAGCGACTACTCGTCTCCCTATGTCGAAGACGGTCGTCGGTCCTCCTTCAGGTATTTCGCCGTTCGTGATCAACCCGAGCGACCGCTCCCCGTCGGCTCTGACGTTCGGTTCGGGTCATTCCAAGTCAGAGTCTCGAGGAAGTCTCGCTGCCTCACCGGTGTTCAAGAAGGCCCAGAGCCACGCTCACAAGAAATCTTCTTTGGTTCCTCACGCGGCTCCTGATAGTGGCAGCCTACCTATCCTTCCCGATGTTCGTCGCAGCCTTGGGCTCGCTGGTACCATGGGTGGCTCCGTGGGTAGCATCGCCGAGCAGGACTATGACGGAAGCGATCCAGACTCTGACATCCCCGACGAGCTGCAGGTCATCTTGTCGAACTCGGATCAAGAGGGAGAGGATACCATTTCATTTGATTACCGGCCAGCGCACTCGTCGCTTCCCTCTCCAGGCTTACCTCCAGAGATACCTTTGCCGGTTCTCGACAGCCCGTCCCCGTCTCCAAGGAATTTGCCAGCTGACATTCCCGTATTTCGAGCGACCGTGATCGATGAGGATGAAAACCACGCTGACATTGAGGAAGCTGGGTCACTCTCCGAGGATGACACCAAGAGGTCGTTCGACTTCACTGGCGAGTTGCAAAAACTCAACGAATCTGGTGCATCCGATCGTCGCAGCTTCATCGAGCAGCTCGAAAACGCGTTCCGTACTCCCGCCGCGGTGGACCTTCGCTATGACTTTGGGGACCTCCCGCCCGTTCCCAAACTTCCTACGCTGCAGGATGAGTTGTCTCGAGCGGCCGAGAGCTCGTTCAACCTCCCGATTGACTACGTATCTCGCGAACTCTCGCCAAGAGGCTTCCCGATCGATGTCAACATGGAGCCGTCTTTGCTCCCTGGATCGGATAGCTTTGCGGCAACTGCGTCGGACGATGAGCTGCTCGACCTTGTCCCGCCTCAAGTGCTACGAAACGCTGCGCCGGTCACCTCTCGACCATCGGATGGAGAGCTCAACCGCAACTTCAAGTTTGGTGGAAAGCATTCGTTATCAAGTCAGAAGGAAACCTCGCCGCTCACGCTCTCGGATATCATCCCACCTCCCGAGATTGCCAGATCTCTCTCTATGGCCTCATTTGCTGGTGACGAGAGCTCATTGATGAAGTCGATTCTTGCACACGCCATTCAAATCGACTCCCCACCCTCGCGTCCTCGACTCGACTCTGGTTCTGCCTCTAAGCGCGAGGCACGCGATGCTGCTAGAAGGTCATTTGTTGTCGCTGGTCATCAGCGCAACTTTTCTGGGTTGAGTTTTGCAGGATTTGACTCGTTTGCGGAGATACGACGAGGGTTTGAATTCAATGACAGCCGCCCCAGGTTCTATCCCCCGCCTGGCGCAACATCTGACAGCCGAGATCGGAAACATAACTCGGTCTATAGTATCGCTTCGGTCTCGTCCTACGGTAATGTTCTCCACAGCGGTTCTGCGGATCCTTTCGATTATGGCTCGGTCGTTCCCCTGCCAAGTTTGAAGGAGAGGCCCTCGTCAGACAATTTCTCGTCCACCATGTCAACTTCGGTTGACGATACCTTCTCTTTCATCCGCCGGCAACCGCTTCGTCGTAGAGTTGACAGCGACGCCTCAAGCTTCTACTTCCGCACGTCACTCGCCCATCCCTACAACCGCAGTCAGCGGCGACCCGAATCAGGCGAGTCCGTCGGTCCCCCCATTAGTCTCTTCAACCGCAACTCCACATACCACCGGCGTGGCGACTCGAACACGAGCATGAGCAGCATTGCGCACTCATACGCCAACTGTAGACGCTTTTCCTGGGCTCGTCACCGATCAAACGTTTCGGGCGAATCTGTACTCAGCGACTTCTCTGGAACTAATCTCGGACGACCGGGTCTTGGGGACAAGATGCTTGAATCTGCCCAGGAGCGTGGTACATCGTTGGCATCCATTTCTGCCTCGTCTCCCCTGAGCCTCGCTGGCAGCATGCGCGGAGAACGAATCCACTCGGAGGAGTACGACAAACGGATGTCGTACGACTCGATTATGGACAGTCGGTACGAGTCTCAGAAGACCGACTCGCTGTTCGAGAAGACTGGCCATCGGAACTCTACGGATTCGACGTTCTTTGAAGAACACTCGGGCAATGCTGCCGCGAAGCCTCCTCGTTATCGCCCCATTTCCAGCCTAAGCATTGCGAGTGTACATACCCCGCCCAAGGAAGACGACACGATGATCAGTGTAAGACTTTACTCTTCATTTGATCCTCTTATCTAACGCACGACTAGATGCTGGGTGGTGGTCATGTACGACGCCGCTCTGTGACATCTATGATTGGTGCTTCGCCTTGCATCCAAGCAGAGCGGCGCAAGAATATTATCGACAACCCTCCCGAAACTGTCTTCAGCCGTATCAAGAACACTCACCCGGAGGATCACGTGTCCCCCGAGATCTCGCGCGTTATCGAGACAAAACCGTCGATCGCCTCTACCGCGAACTCGTTCAAGTTTGGCGACGAACGCATGATTCGCGCAAGGCACGGTCTTCTCGAGCGGCAGAGCCTCGAGAACACGGCATTGATGGGGGATGGCGAGGATCTCTCGGCATCATGTAAGTATCACGTACGACTGGCGAGGCACGGTGCTCATCTGTTATTGTAGTCCGAATGCCCGTTTTTACCCGGCCAGACCGTGGCAACCGCTCCAGGTCGAGCACCTGTACGTCGAGCTCAGGGGCGGAAACTCCCCCACTGTCTATGTCAGACGGTTACTCCTCGTTCTCGGAGGGATCGTTGTCGAGCATCGATCTCTCACAATTAAACGGCTTGCTTTCAAACACCACACACCCGCTATCCAACGCCGCCTTTGATCGTGCCCGTCCTCACGCACGCGGTCTCGGTCACCGTCGACGTATATCCCAAGCTCGCGCGTCACGAACTTCCATTTACGAAACGATTGAGGAGGAACTCACCTCGTCATTGTCGTCCAAGAGTTCTGAATACTCCACAGGCTCCGCATCTGATACACTCAAGCTCGCTGAAGCTGCGAAGAAAACAATGGATCCACCCCCAGTGTTTGTCGTAGATCCCGAAACGTCTTCCGTGGATTCATTTTCGTTGTGGGATGACGAGCGAGGGATCACTGCGCTTCGAAGATATTATGCGCTCCGGGACGAAGCAGAGGGCGCGGTGACGGAGAGTAAGAGTACATGGTCGGATACGCCGTTTTCGGTTTTCGCGTTGCAATGTGAGTGGTATGGACGCACGTATATTCTTGGTGTTGACACCTATGCTAGCGTTCGACCCACCGCGCCATCCGTCGGGGATGCAAGCGATGCTAGAACATTCACTGCAAAATTATGGTCCACTTCCGTCCGACCTTCGGCCTCGTCGCGCGCGATCGCGGGTCAACAGTCGGCCCTCGCCATACCCTCGAACCGTCAAGACGTCGTTCACGTCGTCCCCTAGTGTAGAACATCTACGGGCGACCGTTGCGGCTTCTCTCACCGCATCTATTGACAACGCCGCGCCTCGTCAGACTTCGCCACTTTCCAACGCGTTGCAACAAATCACGATCAATCCCAACGTGCCGTCGACGATGTCTGCAGAGTCTAAGGGGTGTGTCATCTCCCCAACCAAACCTGAACGTATCTTTGGACTTCCGCCTCGCCCTCGTGTCGGATCGGTGGCACGGCGTACCACGTTCGGATGGTCGAAGAAGGGCTCAGGTCGGAGCGGCGTTGAGAATAAGGAGAACAATACGTCCGTTGGTAACGTCGGTGTTGGAGTCCCGACCACAGTGAATGTGTCGCAAGGAACAATCATGGCGTGAGTGTCGTTTTTTTTCTCCCTAGCGATGGTGTGAACAGGAAGCTTAATGAATCGGTACAGGCCTGCGGATGGTTTACGACTAAATCGTCCAAGACCGAGAGGACGCCCGACGCCGGCGTCGGTGAGGACCATCCGTGCATGAATGAATGCGATGGCACGCCCGTTGTTCCTCGTCATGCTGTTATCTCGCTGTTTCTTTTTTTGCCATCTATGT
This sequence comes from Boletus patriciae, assembly GCA_038093075.1. Lineage (NCBI taxonomy): Eukaryota > Fungi > Basidiomycota > Agaricomycetes > Boletales > Boletaceae > Boletus > Boletus patriciae. Next base: position 1,048 of record JBBPRK010000473.1, on the reverse strand, counting down.
ACCTATGCCTATTGATCCCCCTCCTCCCCCCTATGCTGTATCTTTTTCCTTAGGTCGAGTGCGACAGTAAACGAGGTGTTCACGAAATCGTTGAGAAGAGTCAAATTGTACTCGGTTCCATACGTCTTTTTTTTTGCAATGGCATTCAATGTTGTTGCGAATTTTGAGTGCATATACCGCGTGTCCTGCAATGTTGTGAACTGATCTCAGCAGCGAGAGCGCCTCGTTCTCAGGCACGCATGATGACAATATACACTTGTCTGTTTACAAACTCTGCAACAAGGCTCGTATCGCAACTTGATTTCCTTGGTCAGTGCCATTTCCGTCCGAGAAATCGTGCGCTCTGTACAAGGTCGCGGAATCGAGGACGCTTCCGTTTGCTCGTGCGCGAGATGCGTCCAGTTATGGACTCCGCGGAGGGTATGTTTTTAAACACTGGCAATGAGTGCGTGCAGGTTGGAAGATAGATCAATGCTGACGGTTTGCTCAGACAGTGAAAAACCAATTCAGATCAACGGGCGTACGCGTGTACGCTCACTCGTTTTCTTGGAGGTTGATAGCCTGAGGCACCTCCTGAGCGGTAGCGACGATGGGGTGATCCGACAGTGGGGTGTCGATGGCGGAGTGGAGGTTGGAGAGGGTATGAAAACGGACAGCATTATCGCGGCGATGACTCTTTCATGCGACGGCAACTGGATTGTCAGCAGCGGTCTGCGGGTGGTCAACGTGTTGAACAGGAGGGCTCGCAACATCGTCCTCACGGTCAGCGAGCACACAGATTGGGTGGATACAGTCCATGTGTCCCCCGACTCGACGAAATTCGCTACAGGCTCAAATGACAAGCGAGCGTTCATCTGGGACATTTCGACCGGGGAACGACTCGTCGGACCGCTCGAGCACGAAGATCGCGTCGGGGTGGTGACATCAGGAGAAACACAAGACCCCGATAATTTTTGGGATTTTCAATCAGCACTTTCTTTATTGTGAACAGTTTACATTGTCATGTATGCTACATATTTCAATATATTTAGATGATCTATCTTGCAAG